>JABASC010005093.1:0-10766 GCA_019776185.1 Plutomurus gul
AGTTAAGAATAATTATTTCTTTTCTATCAATGTTTTTCCTATTTCTCTTTAGTAAGGTATTAATAATATTTATAAAAAATATAAAAATCTCAAATCCCGCAGTAAGTAGGTACATTTGTCCCACCCTATGAGTCTGTAAGATCTTCCCCTGTACCATTTAGTAAGTATCCATAAGATTTATAGGTTGATAATGGTAGCGAGTTTACATGGTTTCAGGCCTTCTTATCGTACAGAACATTTCAAATGCTTGAATTGCAGCCACAAAGAAAGTGACGCCAGTTCCGCATTAGCAATTCTCCATTGCACGAAACAGAAAAAAATGCATTATTAGATTAACAATGTAATGGCACATTAACATATCTCAACTTAGCAGCCTTCCCATAAACTCACTTTTCCTTAGAATTCGGAAAAATCTTTTAACGATTGAATCGAACGAACGTATAGGCTCCCAGCTGCTAGTGTCTCAATAATATCAATAATAGTCCTTACTGCAATCTGCTTACATGGCAAACTCCACTGTTACAACTTCTTCCTGCATTCGGCACGAGGAATCATGTTGCGCAGAGGGTCAAAAAATAAAGATCAGAATCTGTGAAAATAAAATAAAGAAGCAACGAGTGGAACAAGGAAAAAGATGCAAAGAGATCTCACTTAACCAAAATAGAATGACACCAGAAGCAGACAGAGAAGAATAATAACCACAATAATGGTTTTACCTACCTGAAGATCGTATTGTTTGTCTCTTGAAGCCACTGGCAACAAACACAAATGTAAGCCTCTGAAAATTAACCTTCTCCGGGCGAACATAAGTTCTAGTGATAAATGATGGAGAATTGTTCATCATTATCACACCGGGTTTTGTGACAGTGGCAGTAAAGGTGAACAGAAGAAGCATCTGCTTAATACTACAACAACGTAGTAACTATCTACCTCACACATTAACATCAGGACTGCTTTGGAAAAAGAGACAACTTAGCAGTCATCGTGTAAGGTTGACATTATTATCCACCTAAAGTACATTCACAATCAGTCAACTTTATTATCGTGCCTTTTCTCTGCACCTATATTTAAACTGTTATATGAAATCGTCGCTAGTTTTAAGGCATTCCCACTTACTTGGGGATATAATTTCCATTGTGAATACATTGATCCCTTATTTGGAACAGAAATGTTGGGAAACTTCTGTTTTCTGTGAGAATTCGGATTATGCAGCTTTACCGTATATACTTATAAGTACACCATTATTATACGAAGTACTTGTTGCAACGAATGCGACAAACAGATACATCTGTGTATTGTACGAGTTACAGGCTATGGACGGATTCGAAAGGAGGACTATTCCCTACACACTTTGTAGTCTTTGTTTGCTGCGTGATCCCTTTGTCTCCCTCTGCAGGGGTTATAAAAGTGAAGAAGCCACACGCCAAAACAGAAATGAAAGTGTAATGTATACGATATGGAATACAGTAGGACAAGACAGCATAATCACATTTGTTGCAATAAATTGTTGAGCTGTAATTTCTAAGAATACAACAACGGGAATTTTTCCAGATTGAATGCAAAAGTGGAGGGACCCTCCTCAAAGGCTGTCATGCTCTCCTTCAGATGGAAGCGTTGTTTTCCCATGTCCTTTCTTTGCATCAACACAATCTACAATGAATAGATCAAATGCAAACCGTGCGGGCCATGGCACACAGAAAGAAAAGTAGAAAAAGATGTTACTATTTACAGGAAAAAGATGTCAAAAGAGTGGCTGAATGGACAGGTAGTATCTCCATATCTCCCTCTCTTTCTCTCTATTGCATTTTGAATTGTTGCTTTGTTTGGTTAGCTTGATAATTCAGGAGGTAATTTCGTGGTGCCTATTATTATTATCGCCAACGATAATAGAACAGAGACTAAAGAGTAGTAGCGTTTCTTTGGACAATAGTAAATGGGATACTTACACGTAATGTGTTGTAATAAGTGCAAGCGAAATTGTGTCGTGTAATATGCATTTGTGTGAGTGTGTGTAGTTATTTTTATTTATTTCGTAGCAGAATTTTCTCATGCAATCAGTTTATTTAGTGTCAATTAAAATAATTGTTTAGCTAAAAAATGTAAATTATTCGAGTCACGCAACGCAATCAATTAGCGAATTCAGTGTGTGTATAAACATCTAATGTGAATGTTGAATGTGGGAAAGGAAAACCTTACTATTATCTATTTATTAGCTTCAAATGGTGTCTAGTATGTCAATTGTAACAATCCACTTTAGTTTCCCCAGTTCGTCTGTCCACGATAAATACGGCGTGAGTGTGTATGGTTGCTCAATAGGACCTTTCCATTCGTAGCATGCGTTTACGTGAACTTTCAGTTCGCTTTCATTGTGGGCCTGTATTCAAACATAAATATAATACAATTAGCTACCAAAACTACCAGAATAAATACTTTACGTGTTTCTGTTCGTAGGGAATGTGAATAGAATTTTTCAACTTACACGAATTCTACACATGAAAGTTCTACTTTTAGGCTCAACTGGATAATATCCATGAACTACTGTAGAAATTTCGAAAAGAGGAGATCTGAGGGACGTCAGACGAAAAATTACTAGAAATATGCTCTCCGAATGTATTGCGTACGATATAAAGGATTTCCACGATTTGTCACCAATGGTCTCGGCAACTGTGTAAGATGATACAAAAGAATTTTCTTGGAGAGGAGGTGCTTTCAGTGCAATAAATCTTCTTAATTGGCATATTTCATATTTTGTTAGATAATATTTCGTACACCCACCCATTAGTTTTTTCATAATAAGCTGGGATACGTTCAGATGTACTTTTGATGATGCATTGGGTGGTATTGAATGTTCCTTCTCAAAGTGCTTGATCAAAAGCATTAGTTGTATTTGCTTATAGCATCCAGGAACCAAACATTTCACTTCTCTGTTTAAAATTTGTATAAAACACAATAAAAGTCATGTTAAGCACTTGTAATTTGTACGGTGGGTTGATAAAATAATTATCATTCATAATGCCCAAGTCTCACACACGAGGATTGTCTTTGCGCAAATAATAAGCGTGAAGTGCATGCAAATGCATTTAGCATTTCCGGTTTGCGGCTGTGTGGGAGGAACCTCACCACATGTAATGTGGACGTGCGGGTGGATATTGCGTTATTTGTCAGCCTGTTCGTCTCTAGACTCTACTACATGTAGTAGATGAGTATAAACAAATGTAAACTGTAGTACATGTTAAATTATTAGTGCGGGGTTCCAGTTACTGTTTATTTAGGTACGGGCAAATACTAGACGAGTTGAGAAATGACAAGTGTGTACCGAAAATGACAAATTGCTTCATGTGCCACCATCAGTTCCATTTCACTCTTCAGCGTACAATCCATACACTTACCACCATCGTAGAAGTATTTGCACCGAAGGACGTATTTATCGAGAAACTTTTCCGCAACAGCACTTCTGGTGGCGGAACCAAGGTCTTCCTTGCAATCCGGATCCGGACACAAATCTCGCTGCTGTCGACAATTATTGCACACCAAATGCCAATTTTTGCATTGCATCACTGGTGGAAATACTACGTGGCTACAGACGAGACATTCCATCTTTTTTAATGGAACAGCCGGCTTGCCGGCACTTGTTCCGAACCTTCAACACACAAAATCAATGTTAAGCAAACATGACGTACTTATCATCNACTTATCATCTGCAAATCTTACATCTTGTGCTCATTATTGCTAACACTCGTTCTTCTTAAGAGATAAATGTTGTAAAGTACAAAATTAAAAGATAATACACTTTTCTGCAGCCGTAGAATTACAAAAACTGACACTGTCAATGTATATTGTATGTACTACAAGCATTGCACTAACGTATCGATACAAAATAAATGGATGAAAATTAAACTAATAGTGAAGAATTGATTACAAAATTATTCGAATAAAAAATAGTATTAAAAATTCGAAATTGTGTTCCATACTACTTACCCATTAGTATAATTGTAATCTGATGTTGCCATCACTAAATGAAACAGTAAACTGCAATCGAGATCTTTTAATTATCACTGAACTTGAGTAATGCGAGAAGGATAAGAATGCTTCTATTATTAGAATCACGGAAGAATCTGCGTTTCTAATAGAGTCCTAAGACAAAGTTACGTCAATCGAAGACAACTCCACTCGTGGAATGGTGTATATAAAAGTAGAGAACTTTACTTGTAACTTCTAATAGCACAGTTGATTTGCGTCCCCAATCTTTTCAGAGTGATGATTATTCGGTGATGGTGCTCTGATCTCATCTGATGAGATTGTCGGAAGAAACTAAATCCGAGTGGCTGAGTAGTTGCAATCTCAAGAGAATTCGACGAAATACTGCAATCAAATGTTCAGCATGCATCTTGTATCCGCAGTAGTAAAGTGTAATCAGTTGATGAATTCATATTTTTGCCTTCCATCTGTATTCAGTTCATTTTATATATTTATTTATAGTGCGAGTGGGAATGTTCTTTGAAATCAGCAGACGTAAAAGTGCCACTTGCTCTGGCTACCTGCCTGTGCTGTCGGTTGAAAGGAAAGATAGACATGTGTTTCTCGAAAGTGCAAGCTACCAACCTATTCCTAAATTTAGGAATTGGCCGCGTGTAATCTGTCAGGGTGATGAACATTAAAAAATTCTCGTTGAGACCCAAGTGATTTTGACGTTTGCAAGTCTCGCACGCGTTTTCCTTGTTTTTTCTACTGTGCTAGAATATTCGCAGATCTTTGCACTCATTTTGACGGTGAAACACTAAAAGCCTTCTTTGTTGACTCAATTACCCGTAGCGTAACTTTTGGTTTGGCCACAAGCCAAAAATTATTCGCCCCCGACTTCTACAACAAATAAATAGTAAATTACTCTCAACTTTCAAATAAATTATTGGGAATCTCTTTCCTCTGTACGTTAATTGCTGTGTATGTAGTGTATGTAGTGTACACTTGGCAAAGCATTGTTTACTTGTATGTAATATCCGTTGTTTTCCGATTCCCTCTGCAAGTAATGTATGTATCTTGTACCATAATTTCTTTCTGTAGTTTTCATCGCTAATGCGGTTCCAACATTATTCACAGTTCACAAAGAATAACTCACAGCAAAAAAAACCGCAAAGCGACGAGAGACGGAGTTAAAGGGATTCCTTTAATTAAATCGTTCTTTCAAGAGATTTTTTCACCGTCACTATGTTTACGCATAGAAGTTACCAATTCTACAGCATTTCTCTACACTATTACTATAGGCATTTAAAAATTTACCATGTGTGACTGCAGTATTCCTTTTACTTACAACATCTCAACTTTTGCAAACTTACGAGACGCAGGTACAGTACATCTATAGGTAATACATATACTCAAGCAGTAGGCAGTAAGTAGGTACACGTTTAGTGGGAACACTGCATGAAAAGTTGATTTTAGGCAGAGAACATGGAAAAATTTCTATTGTTGATACATGAACACAACATTTTGAAAATCCTTAAATGGGTAAACAGCTAAGAACGAATTACCTAAATTACAACAGTCTTTAAAACTTCTCACGATTTCACTCACTCACTCATCATCCTCTTACAAAAACCATAATATTATCATAATAAGCGGTCCAAAGTTTACTTTAATCAATTTTTATTGGTAATTTCTTAGTATATTCTATTGGGAATATATGCTTACAGTAGGTAGAATGTTTTTACAGAAAGTTTACAACGCAGGGATTTAAAATTAACATGAATTATACTGATTAAAGCAGATAGATTATTAAGCGGAGATCATTTACAGGTTTCATCTAAACATGCTGTTTGTTATTAAAAGACTACTTGGCTTTTCAATGCTTTACTTTATGCACCTGAAAGCTATTTGTCATGCACAAACCTATGCATACGCAATATACACAAACGGTAAGGTGTAAAAGCGTAGTAATACGCTTGAGTTTCTACACAGACTACTACACATTGCGTAGAACTGAGATTTTTTACATTTATCATCTGCCAACAACAGCATTACGTAAATTAAGATTCGACCATGTGCAACGTTCTGTTCGTCCGACAGTTGAGTCTACTTCATAGACGTCATGTTCTACATTTCGTGAATCTATCCTCTATTCCATCTTACCGACATAGAAATAAATACTTACCACTGTTTTTTTTAACCATGTGTATCCGTGTTCACTGAATACGTACTTATATGATATGACACTTGCAGATATTTCATTTTTAATGAGAAAAGGGGGTCAGTGTATACGAATTCAGTCACTTAGCACACAATTGATGAAAATCGTTTTGTAAATATTATTAATTTTACATTTCAGATAGCAACAATGCATTCACTCCGAGTAAGAAAAATCCTTCCATTTAAATAGCAATGCACATGCTTGTAACATAACAATACAATAAATAATACATTCAGTAGCACTTGAAGAAAGTACGAATCTCTGCCGTATTGTGTATCGTATTTCTATGTCTTCAATCATACTCTGTGCATCCAGATTCCCTTGCTTCCCTTCACGATACACATTATTGTAATATTCAATCTACCCATAAGACTGTGGTATGTAAGCGTATAAGCACACTTATTTATATGACGTGAATAAGCTAAAGTACAAACATGTATTTTTTTTTATTGCTCAAGGAGTTTCGTAACCCCTATGATACATATGCAGGAATAATGGACAGAGAGAGCTTTCATCATTCTGTGAGTCAGAGACTTGTAGCAATTTACAGAGGCATTGCTGCGGAGTCTACCCACGAAGAGGACCTTGCATCGCATCGCGTTGAAGTGTCATCCGACTTTATTATTTATAACTTACACTTTATATATTTAATGTTTTTTCCAAGTTGAATAGCGTCACCTTCCCAGTTTCTCTTCAAGTTCGCTTTGCAGCCCACGCTCTTGTTCTTCATCTCAACACGGCACAGGTGGGATATGTGGGAGCTGCAGGTAGCCCAAACAAAAT
Organism: Plutomurus gul; assembly: GCA_019776185.1. NCBI lineage: Eukaryota > Metazoa > Arthropoda > Collembola > Entomobryomorpha > Tomoceridae > Plutomurus > Plutomurus gul. The sequence continues at coordinate 6,965 of JABASC010005093.1, forward strand.
CCATACATCAACGATACCACTGTTGAAGAGAGGTATGCAAGTGTAATAATATTACAGTGTACACATAAGAAACTGCACGTACAAGTTACATATATAGTATTTAATACTACAATCTGGTTTAAAAGAAAAAAGCTCACAGTAAGAACTACCTACATGCTTGCTATAATGTATGCCTTACCTAAAAGTTCCTTTGGTAGCTATAAAGTGTCATTGCAATTCGGTGTGGCACGTCAACTCTCTGCTGAAGAATCTCTGAACCAAATGAATGCAACTATATACGTTTATAACTCTTTAAAAGTGACATCAGTATATGACAACGGTCAATAGTAGTAACCGACTGTAAACTTCTCAACTCCTTCTCTTGACGAATCTACATTTCTTTTCATTCATCGAAAGAATAACATAACGATGCAGTATATTTATCACCTTAAATTCAACCTCCCTGAAACATGATTCCATGCATACCTGTGCTGTTGGGGACAATCTGAAAGAAAACAAGTTCTCTGCATGGTTGTTTGGACAAGCAGAGAATATACAAATACACATGTCCAGTGAATTAATTCAGGTCTTAAACAAGCTCTCATTTCTTGCAATTCACTGTTTGATACGAATGCAATAAACTGTTGATGATGCAATTGCAGAGACCATCCACACTGTTTCTTGTTGGAATTTATATGTAACTATGAAAATTGATATACATAAATGGTAGTGGTCATTGTACGTTGTTCCACTTTACACAGTACCATTATAATACATTAGAATTAGAATATCTATGAAACGAAGAAATAGTAAAAGTTATATATGATCACAAGATGCACCCAATGCATCGGAACAACATTTCTTTGCGGTGGTGGCCAAATTTGCCCGGGTTGAGAGGAGGCCGCACCTTCTTTAGCTCTCGAGTGTGATTGTACCAGGGAAGGGGGAAGGGCACTACGTGGAAGAGGATTTAATCTGGTTAATATTATTACCAAAAATCATATAAAATTAAAAATAAATTCTATGGTGTATTAAATATTAGTACATTGAGATACCAATTACTGCATATCACTGCAATACTGTTAATTTCTCTTATCTGCGGAGTTGTAATTTCTGCGGTGTAAGTAATCTGAAGGAAAAAAATCAAAGTTAGTACAAACGATCAATTTACACAAGCAAATTTTTCATGTACGCCGTTTTAACCTAGTGGTTTTATTGAATATCTCCATTAAAATATTCAATTGTCCTGCCAAATCCTATGAACAGCAAAATGTTTTTCACAAAACGGATCTTTAACCAATGAAGGAATTTCCCAGCCAGATAATAGAGCGAATTCACAGGAAAGAATTCAAAATCGAATTCAGTACAGTATATCCGAATTCAAATACATATATAGTACGAGCACTATACTGCTGCCCATTGCTCTTTCAACGTGCACATACCAATAGATTTGAAACATTAGGTTTTCACATGGGAGAAATGTAAATGTAGGTACGTTCATGAAATCCGAAAAGCCACAGTCACAATGAACAAACAATAAAAAGACCTGCTGGTTACAAAGAAGAAAATTTCAAATTTTCAAGATGTCCAGCAGGGGACAGAAAATCAGAAGACAACCACCTGAAATCAAAGTACACCTACAAACACTTTACAGGACAATTCCTTGCATTCAATCAACATACTCTTTTAGAACAACAGTGCAGCTTTATATATGTACACTTACCCCACGTCTAAAAATATGGGTTGCTCAATGAAAGAACATTCGTGTATAAAGCAACCGAAATTAAATTGAAAAATAAGAAACGTCTGCACACAGAGAGATTTACCGCCATCGATATAACAAGTGACAAATGCAACGCATACCTTCTAGCTTACAATTTTGTATGGGCAGTATTAATACTTAGTTAGTAACTACACTGCGTAGGTGAGGGTTGTTCGCATTTGAAGAACCATATTCCTGTGGTGACAAAGTTAAGGTGTCACCGCTTCGGTACCCCCCACAGATTGCCTTATCTACTTCTAAATCTGATATTTCCACTTGATAATGGATGATAAATGCGTAGATTATGGAAACAGGCCTTTGCCCTGCCATAACATAGCATAATATCCTCCCTACGTGTACTTATATTGAATTTTGTATATAACATCTACTTGAATACAACTAGCAGATCTTGCATCACTTTGTTCTTTCTCTCATTCATAAAAATATGTAGCAAATAATATTGTATACACAATGCACATAACTTGTTGGTTTGTAAAAGCAAATAAATCTCTATATATGTAAATCCCCATTACGCAAGGGCTGCTAGAAATATAGAGCAAATTTTCTCCAAAGACATTGAGAAAGCGTACTACTGACAATTATGCACTGTATGAACCAAAATATCAGAACGGAACTGAATAAGCATACAGACTGCTACACAATACACCAGTATCAAGTCGCTATGCAATTGTTTTTGTATTCGAAAAAATGTTTAAATAAAATACAACATAAAGTACAAAATTTTTGATTGGTTGAAACATGTACACAAACGCATGTTAAATTTTAATGATGTAAGAACAGCCTGATTTTCTTTGAATAACCTGAACCCATCTTGTAAAGCCATCGGCGAATTACATGATATAACTGTGCAAGTCAACATATTTTAAGCTGACTGCCGAATACAAAAATAATGATGGTATAAGGTCTTATATTGGTACAATTAGAAGCAGCACTGTAATGGCAGAAGAAGTTGCTCACGAAATCCATCTCGCTCAATCTCAATCTTGATTTAAAACTGACTTGTCTTGTCTTGTATTGTGTGTATCACATCATATTATCTATCATCTTACCTCTGCTCAACATCCATTAGATAATGGATATTGACTACTGGTTCTCTCTCACCCTTGCTCACTTGCTCGCCCTTCTACGGTAGTAAGTGTTCTCTCCTTTTCATAATGTCTTTACACAAGAAACTTGTAACTATTAGAAGTTTGTATGAAAAACAAGTGCTGCATCCATTATACTGTAGAGTATACATTTTATTTATATGTATATATTAGGCAATTCATTACATGGATATAATATTACCTGTATGATAGGGAAAAAAGAGAATGCAGGGGAGCTACTGCTATCTTATATTTATACGAGTAGCAATTGTTTAGATACAGTGAACAGTGCACAGTGCACATTACTCCAATCATTATTATGATTATTATTCTACTAAAAGTCCTACCCCAGCTACTCTTCATGATTTCAGTAATAACAATCACAGTCTTAATGAGTCGTCGTGTTTTGCCAATCCCATCAACATCCATCTCCCAACAATCCAACAATCGTAATGTTAGCTTCGTCTAACAATAAGTGCACACTAGTCGAGAACAAGCAAACTACCGAATGAAAGCATTCAATTCACTTAACCCATCCATTTTTGTTTTATGTATTTCTACTAGACTTCTTTTTACATAATTTTTTATTGGGTGTATTCTCTTTATGCCTTACTACAAATATAGCAGCGCTGTGACGCGATGCACTATTTCTGCCATCAGACAATTGTCTGAATTACACATTTTTTTGTATTAGTTAAGTACTTACCTATTGACAACGTTAAACAATGTTAAACCATACGACAGTTAATGCGCGTACGTTCTTTGTTTTCAATTCACCGATGAAAAAGAAAATTGATAAAAAATCATAGTCTAGCACTCCTATTATATCTTTTTCACTCTTTCGCATTGAGCCAATAGAATGCGTTTAACAATTCAACGTGCTCTTGCTATTGTTCTTTATATTCTTTTGCTGTCATCTCCAAATCCTCATTGCTGTTAATTTGTGTAGACAGGT
>JABASC010005094.1:0-10766 GCA_019776185.1 Plutomurus gul
ATAAGAGAGCATAATGACGGGTTCTCCGTTGACTACGATGGTCCGTTTAACATGGTTAGGATAGGCAAGGCGAGGTATAGCGAAACCTCAACCTTTAAGCACCAGACTGCTGTCATCTTCCGACGGTACGACAATGTAAGTGCTTGTGGTTCTGAGAAATTCAAGTTTAAGTTTTTCTATTTTTATTCATAATTTGACATAAACCGGAAACAGAGAATAAGCATACAGCTTAACTTTAGACAAATCTCCTAATCCAGGGAGTATTATTTCTTATACTACTTTCCAAGAATAAGATTGCTTACTTTCGCCTAGCGCCCTTGCTTGCTCTCAACGAACACAATAATCCTGAAAGACTTTAGAAATACCAAAATTTCAGAGTATTCACCTTTCCAGTAGACTTCACTATTCGTACCTCTATTAATGATTTAACAAACGTTGATATTTCTTATTATACAGAAAGCTTTCCAAGTCAACACAAAAGTCTACATCACAGAAGTTAACCCAGATTTGATTTATTGGAAGAATATTTATAGCTTAGACGTATTTCATAGTTTCTAAGTAACAGTCGAAACCACTTAATTAACTTAATTAAATCCAAAATCACAAGTAATTTTACTTCTGCCTCTGCTATTGCTGTCATGCACTATTCATAGAGAATGGCATTTGTAACAATATAAATATGTTCCTACCATAATGACAAATTTCAACTTATTTGTTGTAGGTTCAGTTTGTAATGACATTTACCCATGCCATGCAACTGTTCGTTTTTGAGTGTGATTATCCAAAATATACGGCATGGGGCGTAATATTCATGAGCGTCCTTTTCTTCTCACTATTTCTAAACTTCTACATCAACGACCGGGTTAAACAAAGGAAAAAGGTAAACCCTACCAATTAAGAATGTTCACACACCTGATACCTACTATACTAATGTGTTACCTATTCCTAAATACTACATACATTATACATACATTGTATGTACATATATCTACACTCTACACTGTCGCAGAGGACAAAGTTTTAATTTATTTATTGTTTCGTTTACAGCGTGAGCAAAGACTGAAGGCTGGTCAAGAAAGTGTCAAACCAAGCTCGTCAGGTGTTTTAGCCGACGCTGCTTTTGAGCAAATGTATCTCTGCGACCGGTCCATCTTAACAGAGGATTACAAAAAGCTTGAATGAGGCAGTTTTAACGGACCACGCTATGTTGTACTTCCATTGTTGGTGTTCACACAATTTATTTCCAACTTACTGTTGGGATTCTTTTAGAATATTTAAAAATGACCGAGACCGAATGAAATCCAGATGCTTAATGGGTGCAGAAACAAACCAACGGTGGTGGAATAACTGAAATGAATAAAAATCTATAAATATATCTGTAAAGAATTGCCTTACTATACTTAATGCTGTATCAGGCATCAGGTACGGTAAAAATTCAAGTGTTCTTTGCTTTCTACCGGCATTTCATGAACCTGTAACCCAAGCTTCCTCCACACAATTCAATTGTGGGCTGACTGCCGAATGAGGAATTATGACTGTTACTAATATCAGCAGTTTGTCGATTAGTGGTTTTTTAAAGACTTTTTTCGAAAACTTTTTTCCCTCGCCCTTTGCCTCAGAAACTACAGATACTGAGAGTATATACGTACACAATTTTTAAACCGCTAGTCTGCTTAGGAAGTATTAATTATATGAAATCAAAATTATTATCAATGTTTTGTACTTTGGTAGTATTTTGCAAAACAAAGTTCCTTTGCAAATTAATTTGCAAAACAAACTTCGTTGCTCAGAAATGTACAAAACCTAAAAGTATTTGCAAAGTATTTTGCATTTTGGTTCTGGTGGCCCCCATAGTCGACCACCATAAGGATTTTCAAACCGCCTTCGGTCTTGTGATTTCGTTTTGCTTGGACTCTTCAAAAAATATTTAACGTACAAACTTTGTTACCACAATTTCACTGAAACGTTTTCGAGATAGGCTGTCCCATTTTCTTTGCTCTTTTCTTTGTTAGATTTTAGCAAGAGAAATATTTCCAGTGAATCCGAGAAACTCCTACCTGGGTCTTTTCGATATTCGTCACCGTCGACGGCAAAATTCGCAAACCTCGGCCAGCAAATTTTGTGTCTTTGAATGCTTTGTCATTGAAGTTGAGTTTTCCAAAAAATGCTGTTGTAAGCGAAAAAATTAAACATCCGTAGAAAAACTACGATTATTTATTTATTTAATGTCAAGCCTCACTGAGGTGAGGTGAATAATAACTCGTTTACTGTCGTGAGCATGATGTTGTAGTAACATCACTTTGTATTTTACAGAGATATTCCAGAGATATTATGAACTTAAGAAACTACAGATTTTCAGCCTACATGAGCAAATTTTTATAGAAAAAGATTAAATATTTCAAATATTAAATTTAAGAACCTTCAAACATTATCGAAAAATTAAACAATTCAGTTGGCTTTAAAAGCTTTTGTACAAGCAAATTCAATTTCAACATAAGAAATCACAAATAAGTTTAACGATATGGTATGTATGAACCTTCTGAAAGTGTGCAAATTTAAAAAAAAGTAAATATGGATAATTTTATGTGATATTAATAATATAATTATTATTAGTATAATATAATACTAATAATGTGATATTATTAGTTAAAAGTTAAAGTTATGTAAGCAAAGAAGTCAAAATATAGCTAACATGAATGTTTCATCGGCAGAATCAGGGTTTAAAGCAGTGTTTCGTTTCGACCGGACCACCGGTTTTAACCGCGTTTTTGGTTTATATTGGTCGTTATGGACGAAATACTATAACATGAAAGGGTGTTATTCTTGTTCTACTTAGTGATGTTCCAAAAGTATACTTTGTGCTTGCTTTGCTTTGCTGACATGGTTCAATATTTCAAAAAGTGATCACATTTATATACACATTGACATCAAAAGTGCAAGAAAGTTAATAATATTGCTTAAAACATTTCAAGGTTTAAGGTCATATATTTGGTTGTGTATGACAAATTAGAATTGGAGTGTAGTATCGTCAATGTGGATTTCGACCAAACATGGGAGCAATTGTGACCAGGTCGAATTGGTTAAAACCGCCTTAAACGACCGGGTGGTTGAAACCACCACGAAACACTAGTTTAAGGTGCGAATTTCTCACTATCAAATCGTGTCAAAGTGCGAAAATAGGAAATTGCCACACCAACTTACGCCAACAAAAGAAAATAATTGTACAACCTTTCAAACAAATTATTTAGTATGCAGAAGATTGAATGAAATTGGAACTATAGTCAATAATACAATCGATTCTATGTACACTCGTATAAATGGACAAAAGGCCTAGTTGACCACATAGTTTACATGGCTATTTCTGAGTATCCCCACTGTTTCCCAGTGGGATGGGAAAATGAAGGGTGTGTGGGAAAACTTTAAACCCTGGCCTGCATTACTACTGAAGCTTCCCAAGTTAAAAAATAAATCGCAACTTAAGTTGCTATCGGTTGCCAAACTAAAAAAATACAATGCAAAAGCACGTAGTACAGCGATTGCACTGCTTGAGTACATAACTGTAATGTACACTCACACTCGAGTCTAATATTAAGAAAATGTGGGTAGATATATATGCCTCTCATTACACTCAAGGTCATAAGTTAAGAAGTACAACTTCTTCGCATGACATACGGTGAAATCAGTCGAATTCATCAAAGTAAAATTATTTTTAGCCTTCGCTCAACGCAATTTAAATTGCTCATATTTTCTTTCGCACCACATAAATAAACTAAAAAATTGATTTTCGTTTATTTATATTCACACATTAGGTTAGAGTTTTGTGAAAGGAATTGTCAGTGTACAAAGTATATGTTCATAATAATTCCTCAAGCCTTTCAGTCTTTGATGTGCACTCTTCTACATAAAAGTCAATTTCACAGTCGAATTGAAATGTGGTAGAAAATTTCAAGTTGAGTAATTTACAGCGATCATCATTACCCGGCGTTTCATTGTTTATGCATGTGTACGTGGATAATTACAGTAAACAGCAAATGCTTGTCAATTGCTATTTTATGGTTCTCTTATCGACAACGGACAGTGTCGCCTACATTTTAAAAGTCAGAAAGAAAGGACGACAAAAAAGCGAGACAAGCAAACCAGGAACTCAACTCATCGAAACAAAACATCTGTCTGCGACTCATGACTGAAAATGAATCTCGCCTTGAGACACAGAATAGAGTTCACTCGGATGTTTTCTTTTAAAGATAATATGATAACTCTTGCTAGAGTTGACGACGGAGGTGGTGTGGCTCTTCTGCAAGTGCACCACAAGAAGCTAACACTATATGTGTATATTATTGTAGTATGCAGAGTACAGCGTCAACCATCCATCCACTGCCGACAATAAAAATAGAGAGAAATATCGAATATAAGGGAGAACTGTGCCAAATCAAGCTAGGACTCATTTACGCAATTGTGCTAACAAATCCACATCTAGTGGAATGTAAATTCTTGTCGGTCAGATTATATTTAGATTTTACAGTCTCATCTCAATGCCTTTTAAAACTCCCTGTATCTTTCTCCTGCCTTGACTGACTATCTTCCGCATATACTTTCCTACTTGTTTATCCGAATTAAATGTCACAGCTCCACCACATTTTACAACACCACACTGCAACTCTTAAGGACACCTTTAGAACATCATTCCGGAGTGCTGTCTTGCCGTCCTATCCCTGGCAAGATTGCTAACAGGGCTTTCTTCGCGCATTTACCACGCTCGCTGTAACTACAACTTGTCTTTAGGTAAGAGCCAATTCGTTTCTCTATTTCACTTGTTTTCATTATTGTACAAAATTTCTCATTTATCAGAATAAATAACTCCTGCTTAAAAAATTTGTTTTTTTCAAGAACGTTGCAAATATGGCAGCGAAAATATTGACTTTGTTTAGTTTCGCCCTTCTGTGCATCATTTCAACCCAAAACGCATATGCACAACAACAGAAGCAAAAATTAATTGTGACAAGTATTTTGGTAATGGAAAACATCAGCTTCCATTTTTTCCATTCGTGGGTGGCCTTGCAGTTAGTTTATTTTAAGTTTAACTTGTATTGTGATTTAGGAACCTCCCTACCTCCTTGTGGGTGATGATGGTGATGGTAACAAATTCACTGGATTTGCTGATGATTTGGCCGAAGAGATTGCAGACACTTTAGACAGTGATTGTATGAAGCTAATATTATTTAATCATGTGCCTTTTACAACAAATGACTAAAGACTTTTCATATGTTTTACATAAAGATGAAATCAGGGTAGTTAAGGACGGCAAATATGGAAACATCGAAGGAGGAACATGGAATGGCATGGTTGGTGAACTCGTGCGAAAAGTGAGAACTGTTTTTGTATTTCGATTAAAATGTTCATGACTTGCAGAATGTAGCAACAAATTAAAAAATATTTGTTAAGCAATAGGAAGCTCATCTAGCAATCGCTCCATTGACAATTAATTCAGCTCGCGCCAAAGTAGTAGACTTTTCTGCACCGTTCCAAGAAGTGCGTCTGAGTATTTTGATGAAGGAACCTCCAGAAGAGGAAGATGAATCGGATGCATCGTTCACCTTCTTGGATCCTCTTCACGGATTCGTGTGGGGAGCACTCACTTTCACCATTGCGGCGATTCTCATCTTGTCACTTATTGTCGAATGGTCTTTTAAGAATCCCGACACACGGCCAGCGGGCTTCGTCAATTTCCTGAGACAAGATGCCATTTGCAGACCAGAGTGAGCCTTCCTTCGACAATATCCATAAAAAAATGTTTCTACTACCTGAGAATACTAACAAGCATATTCTATTGAAACTACCCACGCATACAGATCTGTCACAGGCAAGTTACTTCGGTTGGTTTTCTGGATTTTCGTTCTTATTCTCATTGCTGCGTACACTGCCAGTTTTGCCGCTCAGCGTCTCGCAGATTCTGACGAACATATCACATCTGAAATCGATTCGATTGAAGACTTGGTTGAAAACAGCGATGAAATCGAGTATGGAATTATTGCTGGTGGTTCCACGGCTGCATACTTCAGGGTAATCTTTTCTAATGGCATCTCTGAAGCTACACCATTCTTTATTAGTTCAAGTGATTAGTATTATTTCATTGTATAAGATTTCTTTCCTAGAATTCCGATATTGCACTTTACAAGCAGATGAATGACGTCATGCTAGACAAAGACACTTTTGTTGACAATTATACATCCGGAATTGACCGAGTGCGGGAAGGTTCTCTTCCAATATGAATTATTATTAAAAACGGTTTAGGGACATTAGGAGTTGTATAATTTAAATTACACTTTACTAATTATTTTTAAGGAAATTTTGCATTCCTCATTGAATCCCCTAATGCGGAATATCTTCTGAGTCAAAGCCCATGCGATCTTATTACTGTTGGCGATGACTTTGGGCCAAACAAAGGCTATGCTATTGCCACCGCCAAGGGCTCTCCTCTCAGGTTTGCTTTAGCATTGCTTCAGCATAAGACAATCTTAATGATACGATGCTGAGCTTGAATCATTTACATTGTAAATTATGACTGATAGTGACCGGGTAAATCTTGCCATTTTGGAAATGAAAGACAACGGAAAGCTGGAGCAGATGTTGGAGAAATGGTGGAACGAAGGAGAATGTGCTGGAGAAGATAACGAAGACGATGATGATGACGTAAGGGATAATAATAATTATTACGTATTTACACATTCTAAAACATTTGTAGTATTTATTACGCTTGCAGTGTACAGTTGTGCAGCACTTATTGGTGGTAGTAGCTGCGTAGTTGTGAATACTATAAGCAGCAATAAATGAATCTACTTTCGAACAGTCACTTTGCTACACCTTTTGAATTTACATCTGACGATTTGTTTTATTTTAGGACGAGGAAGATTTCGATCAACTCCACCTGAGCGAACTTGCAGGCGTATTCTATTTCCTTTTTGGAGGATTGCTTCTTGTTATTATTGTATGGTTCTTGGAAAGCCGTGCAGTTAATAAATCAGCTTAATTGGCCTCCCTAGTCTTTCGTCATATCCCCACAGATATGGATATTAAATTTTAAATGTCAATATCACGTTTCTAACGATTCTCAATCCCAACATCTCATCCTGCTCTTTGCAAACAACAGTGTGCACTACAGATATCGCGTTGCTGTTGCCTGCTTCCATTGTGCCTCCAACTGTGCCTCCAACGGGAATTCTGCGAATGGTTCATTTATGGTTACCATTACTATTATATATTGGCCTAATTGTTTGCTTGTACTTATTACTTATGTAAAATAAACGTTACTATTATATTATATAATATATATTACAATTAGTACAGGTACTTAGCTCTTTCTTGGAAGTGTTTCATTTGTCTAAGATGTCATCTGAAAGTTATAGAGAAAGAAGATAATACATAGTACAATGTTGCAGGAGTGCATAGCATAATAGCATCTCAAGCATAAATGTAAACAATTCGAGATTGGTGCTATATTGTTCTAGTAAATTTCTTCTGCATTCTCTTTCAATGACAATTTCTACTTACAAATACAATTACACAATGGTATAAACCTATAGTTACAGTGCATAGGCCGTAATATATGTATTCTTATTCTTGCTCACTCACATCAGTACTCTGGTTTCGCTAAATTATAGAATGTCTTGAAAGTAACGTGCATCTAGAGGAAAATATATTCAGTATAAATAAGTAAATGTGTATTGTATGTACTATAGAAGCACACTGAATCCAGTTTCAGTGAGCGGTGGGATTACATGGTAGGTAATTACATACCCCAAGGTAAATTATATTTTTTAACCCTTGACAGAGTTACATGAATATTTTAAAATAACAATTTGCTATACTAATACAAGAAAGGTCAAAGTCAAAGGAAGTAGCTAAGTTAGCGAAACATAGCCCATTTGAAAATTTAAAATATAAAAGTAGAGAATGGTTGCAGTCAACATTTCTGATTAAAAATTCGTAATGGACTGCACGTATTACATGAAAGAAGGATGGAGATTTTGTAGTTTATTATATTTTTGATTTTCTGTATAACCTTTGTCGTTTTACTCGTCCGAGTGTGTTCAGCGTATGCACTGTTCACCAAAACTTTGAAATGCCAAGAAGTTCGTACAATGTACCATGGTATGGCAGCATATTACTGTTAAAATAGCATCTCGAGATTTTCGCTATATCTCTCAAGAATTTATAACGACTCATTATTGCAACGACCTCGTAAATCACAGCTAACGCCTGTGGGAAACAAAAACTTGCAAATTCTCATTTTACAATTTCTGCTCAAATTGTGTTGAAAACATGACGTGTTTCAGTACATCCAACTTTTGGAGCACACTTGAAATATGTCTACATACTACAGAGGCAACACTTTGTGTGAATATTTAAATTATAAAAGAGTCTGAAATAGTTTATTTTAAAAGGAACACGCAAGTACTTGGGTTCAACTGTCGATTTCACATCGTCCGGTCGACTCGGATAGAGTTTTTGAAAATACATAATTTTTGTCTAATACGTGTACAATTAAAAGAAAAGGCCACGATTCCTTTAAAAAAGTGGTCAAATTTCCATTAAATAGCGGGCCACTTAAAATTTACCCTTAAAAGAATTCTCTCTGTTGATGTGGCTGGGATGAGCTGAAGAGCAAAATGTACCACATCAACTAAACTCCTCATCTCTTCTTTGGGTATTAATGAAATGTCAAATCTGTCAAGAGAGAACATTTTTAACTTTTGCCTAATGTTTTATGAAAACTTGGAACTGAAGAATGTAGTGTCATCTGTATCTCTATCGACCTTTACCTTAATGTGATGTCATACTCATATTTATTATGAGCGTACCCGTATTATGGGTTCTATGCTTTCCTTATTGATTACCGACCATGTCATCAAATAAAGGAGATTTGATCTCTACAAAATGAATAACTGGACATAAGAGATTTAATTTCCCTAATTTTGTTTAAATTTTCGCAAAAAATTGAAAAATTCTGTAATATTGTGAAATTAACGTTACGAAATACGACTCGGAACAACTCTGTGTTTGTTTATTTCGAATGCTTGTATTTCCTTATTGACTGAAGAAGAAAGTTATCTGATCTAAAGGGTTAAGTGAGAGGTGAAATTTGGCTATTGATTTTCAGGCAAAGACCTACCACTAGTAACATAAGTAAGTAAGCGTCTACTACAAATTTAGAAAATCTTAGAAATTATAAAAATACTTTAGTAACAAAGGAAGTAAGACTTATTCATGTTAAGAACTTGAAATGCTGCAAAATGGTCGTCGTTCCACTTAATAATCTCCCCTTATAGATTGCACAACTTTCCTTTAGTGCCTCTCTGCCGACGGGCAAAGGAGCTTTCTCGCTGCATATTAGTCAGTGTAATCCAAAGCTTGTGAGACCGAGAAATCATTGATCTTCTGTTCTACTTATGCTTCCCTTTATGTTTAACTTTTGCTTTCACTTCACATCTTCCCTTTTACTTCTAACAATCTTACAGAAGCGATGGAGAAAGCTAACTCTACTCGTTATAATCTTATGCAGGATTTAGAGATTAAAAATATTATCACAAAGACGTCTTTGCTAAAGATATTAAACTACATACACAATAAGTATTTGAAGATGAGTGAATGGGAAAGAAAAATTCAATCCCAGGATTATTTTCTTTTTCTATAATAATAATGTGACATCAGAAATGAATACATGAACCGATGCAGAGTATCATTGAAATGTGTCCGTACTTAGTTGGATGCTGCAACGTATAATAATATTCGTAAGGCTAGTAAGCTCTTAGATCTTAGGCAACACAAGATCCGATTGTGTGGAACGTTAGTGTTGCCCAAATTTATAGTCAACCTTTTGCAGTGACTACTTATTTCCGCCGGCTGTGCTTTCCTTTCTATGGTGTGCCTTCCAGCCGAAGGCCACCAAATAGGTTCAAATGACGCTACTAATGTCACATCAACAGCAGGGAACAAAAAAGGCGTGTCTTTTTCTACAAGAAGGGTAAAAAAGCAATGCTATTTTTCTTTTTATAATGAATAATGCTGTGTTTAAATGCAAAAGACTTCTATTTATGAAGAGAGAGATTGATTGCTTTTATTTAACAAAAAACAAACACTGTCACACACATGTGATTGCCCCTTGGACACAGTATACTTGTTTAGAGGAGTTACACTACAGTGTAGTAAAAAAAATTATCTGGTCACTAGCTTGAATTATGAATGTAGCACAATTTTTTTGTAAGGTAGAATATATAGTATTTATTCAGCAACATCATCTTTAGAAAGGAGAAACCAATTGTGAACTAATTGTGTACACAATGTAAACTGAGTATAAATTTCCTTTCTCTAATTGTGAGCACTTAACAGTAATAGAGAAAGGTTAAGAACTTTAACTTATCGATGTGCACTGTGCACAAATACTAAATTTCACATTAAAGTTTCATTTATACCAGCGGTAAAAATAAATTGAGCACTACCAAGAGAATTGAAAAATCTCATCTTAGATTTAGTGCTGATATATTTACCTATAGATGAGAAAACAACTCAAAAAATTGTATCCTTTACACTAAGATTTATATACATAAGTAACTTCTAGTTTCCCTGTTGTGGAAACCAAGTGGAAACAACGTAATGCTGTTAAAACAGTATTTGAAAGTAACTCTGCGCTAAAAATAGTCTGAGAATGCATTGGCAAAGTTGTAATGTCAACTCAGATGACAAATAAAGTCCCCCCCCCAGTGCCCCAA
>JABASC010005095.1:0-10766 GCA_019776185.1 Plutomurus gul
CCCCCCCCCCCCCCCCCCGTCTGGAAAAAATGGCCACAGTCAATGTATATCTCTGTCTGAAAACGCAATACCCCCATGCGGCCTCCGCGGATGTCATGTATGTGCCCCCTACACCAACGACAGCCCCCAGGTCCCAGAAATTCCCACAAAACGAAGCTTTGGTCTCCCCAAAGAATTTTTTATAGAAAAATAACTGCGAAAAATGACCAAATTTCGCATCATCAAAACTGTTATTTTCTTGAAAATTTTGAGTCATTTCTCGTGCCTCACTAAAATTTGGTTTTCATATTTTGGTCTCCCCCTGAAAATTTTTCAAAATCCGCCTAAAGATCCAACAATGAGTTACGACACGTAGTCATGTGAGGTTTCGCCCTTTGCTTAATAAAACTGTTGTGACCATTTTCCGAAGCCAAATTATTTCGTGGTGCTGTGTATACATATTATGAGTTAGTAGCCTTATATTAGATAGATATCTATTAGTAGTAAATCAATGCACAAAACACCCGCACAGCAACAGTAGCAACACCTGTGCTACTACAAAAGAACAGACACATTATCGAGAATTTATGGCGAGATTAAAGATTAGATTAAATTAGCTCTCGAAAACCCATATAAGCGACTCAAGCTAAATGCACACAGGACGTGAAAACATTTTATTGAAAGAAATTGAACTGAAATATTGACAAACTCGTGACATGACGTGGTTTAGTAACTGTGGAGTGGAATGACCATCTACTAAATATGTTTGCCATCAGGAGAAATGAATGGTCAAACTTGTAATAAATAGTCATGATTTTACATTGAAGTACATACATCATACATATGATAGTTCAAGTTATTGTAAAGTTAAATAAACGAAATATTTGCAAATACATTTTTATACATCGAGTCATAAAACCAATTCATTTCTCATAACCATTAACTAACACGTGCAGCATTATTAGCGGTAGCGGCAAAAGACTGATTTCTCTCAGAAACTTCTGGAGCACTGGAACTGGAAAAGTACTGCAGCGCAGCCTCAGATTGTAGTTGGAGCTCACGCGTTGTGAGATATCCCCGTCTTCCATTTTGGAAGTTACCCGACAAATGTGTATACTATCATATACATACTAACCAACCATTTAGTATCAACCAACATTTTTACACCCCAAGAATATTTATCTCGATATTTGACTCTTTAGAAAACCCTAATTGTTTTCTACAATAAGAATGAGCTTGGAAAACACAGTCCCTTGGAATAATAAATTACGCTAACTAACTGAAGTTCGAAAACCTCAACGTTTTTCTCTGAAATAGGCCATTAGTATGCATTGACGATAGACTTTATGTAAATCTTTAAAACTCAGTCCCTTGGAAATTACGCTGATTGCGAGAACCGTAACTGTTACCTACATTTTACAACAAAGTATTTTAAATTAAATAATGTTTTAGCCTGCTTTGCACTACAATTGTAATATTATTGCCCGCAGACAAGCTTGTTTCTGTTCTGCATATAACTCATCAGTGCGGTTCCTAACAAATCGAAAAGAAAATGATATATTATTACAAAATATTCAATTAGAAAATGAAATCAGTAATTTATTCTCCCAGGGGACTGATCAACAAGGTCTATCGTTAATGGAATCATTTTGGACAAAAACAGTTGGAGTTTTTGAATTCGAACTCAGCGTAATTTATTCTCCCATGGGACTGTGTTTTTCAATTTCACATCCAAGTTTATTTTATGTAAGGTTAGATCGTCAAAGACTGATGCTATTATTAATAGATTTATTGTTAACTCTGAATACCCCTCTATTTGTAAGTTCAAGGGATGGAGAAAATGTACAAAAAAAGTTAGAAGCAAGTTTTAAAAAAAGACTAATCGAGTACCGATTAATGATTTGCTACTCTCTTTGAAATTCTTTTCTATCAGTGAAAGACGTGATATTGCTCTTTTGAAGCTAGCATACAAGTCAATTATCGGACAGTATGCTGGTACGTGTTTATGGTTTACTTTAAATAATAATACTTGCTCTTTTCCAAAGATTGCTGTACATGGCAGAGAGTCGGAAACTTATAAAAGATCTGTTCGCTGTGCCGCCAGTACTCTTTGGAATAAATTGCCTAGAAACTGGACATATATTGACTTAAGTTACAACAAATTCATTGCACTTATTGCGGAGAGAATTGTTGAAGAAAGGCAACGGATGTTTGTGTACTACTAATGGACTATGTATATTTTACTAATTGATTAATATTTCTTTATCTTCTTTATTCTAAATATGTTTATCAAATTATATTACTATGTTGTCAACGGGTTGAATGCAGTGCTACCAGCGCTGATTCTGTTCATGTTATGTGCAGATGTTCTCGTGTTCCTTTGGAATGGACAACTGAATAAAGCAAATTCAGATTCTGATACTTAAAGGGTACTTCTAGAAAAAAACAATTACGGTTTTCGAAAAAGCCAAATAATGAGATAAAAATGCTATTGGCTGATACTAAATGGTTGGATAGTATGACAGTTATAAATTTGTCGGGTAACTTTCACAATGAACGACGGCGTTCTTGTATAATGCCGTTTGGAGTCCAACCCACCTTCAGGATATCTCGCAACGTTTAAGCACCAAAAGCATCAGAGACGATGCGATGACGCTTGGCTATATGCCATATATCCTACCGGTTTTGGCAGTATATGCAACGAGGTTTGTAAAGCTTTCCAGGGTTTACTCAAATTCTACAGGCTTGGTCCACGCATTCTCTTGTCGGATAGCACACTGAGATATTCCTGCCTTTTGGATCCTTTCCTCCTCTCAATGCTGAAGCTGTCAGCCATATTCATCAGCACTTCAGCCGCCAGTTCGACTGTAGCAGCAACTACTCCTTCACTCTTCTCAAAATCTACTCGAGTTTTTCCTCAAATACGACAATTTTCAAAAAAAACGAAAATGTCTCCAGTTCGAGTTTACTTTGATATGACCGCTGATGGCTCTCCTGTGGGACGAATCACAATGGAGGTAAGTATAATTTGTTTTGCTATTTTTAGAGATGTGCTTCTTGAGTCGTCTCTCGTGTCTCATCGTCCCTCGCTTTCATCGTTGGCTTACAAAACGATGAACGACGAGCCGGCCGGCATAAAGTTATTGTAATTGTTACTCAAAGTAATTTCATTTTATACTTTGTTTTTTAAATGCGTTTGTTAAACGTAGAAAAATTAGTTTAATGGTCATTTAATGTTGCTTATGTTCAGTGCTCAATGGCGTAGGTGTAACTATACTATAGAGGAAGGCGGGGACGACCTTGGGGAACTTGGTCGAAAGAGTTCAAGGAAAGCATTTGAATAATTTAAAGGAAGTTTGAAAAATACGAAATATTAGTTCCCTCTCTCAGTTTAGTGTTTATTACGCCACTGTCACTAGTCACTAGTCGTATGCATTTGATTAAAATTCCTGTAAAGCCAAGGACATTTTAAAGCACATAATTTAACATTTGAGTACAAACTATATTAATTATATTTTTGTTAAATAGTTGCGAGATGACATCGTACCGAAAACGGTCGAGAATTTCCGTGCCCTTTGCACTAATGGTGAGATTATTTAATTATGGTTTGTTGGTATTACATATACATAGCATAAATAAAAGAAATAAAATAAATTTTGTTTAATTTTTCTATTTAAAATCAGAGAAGGGGTATGGCTACAAGGGCAGCGTTTTTCATCGTGTTATTCCCAACTTCATGTGCCAGGGTGGCGACTTTACTAACGGGAACGGAACCGGGGGTAAGTTCATTACGACCACAAAATTAAAATAATAAGGTCTCGGAGCGACGGGCGATATTTCATATTCGTTTAATAAGTGGAAGTGTGGGGCGAGTGTTAAAATATTTAAAAATTAATTATTTAATAAATAGTTTCATTCAGTCCCATAAGGTGGTAATAAACGTGCAAAATCTAAACTGTTTGCTTCCTTTTTCAGGAAAGAGCATTTATGGCGAAAAATTTCAAGATGAGAATTTCCATCTAACACATACTGGTCCAGGTGGGTGCTTAAAATTGATTGAACATAAATTTTTAGAATTTAACATTTACAATTTGGTCACTTACAATAAATTGTATGTAAACATAACATTTGAATTTTTTCTGTACGTGTCGTTTAGGAATAATGTCTATGGCAAACGCTGGACCGAACACAAACGGTTCACAATTTTTTATCACAACTGCAAAGACAAGTTGGCTGGATGGCAAAGTAAATAAACATTTATTAATGTGCTTGTACGTAAATACATATTTGCACCGATTTTACAATGGCTAATATATCCTTATCTTTACCACAGCATGTAGTATTTGGAGCTGTCGTCGACGGAATGGACGTCGTTAAGAAGATCGAAGCTTATGGATCTCAAAGCGGCAAGACTAACAAGAAAATCGTTGTTGCTGATAGTGGTCAACTTTAAGGGGGTCAGCCATGAACAATGCCAGTGTGTCACACACGGGCATGTTAATTAAAAATGAATTGTTATATCCCACTTACTTCTAGAAAAATTAAATTGTCATTCTAAATAACTTATCCAACTTATGATTCCTTGTTCAAAAGTTCCAACGTTTTATTTCCATGCTTACTCTTTCGTTATTAAACTGTTCCTTCACAAATTTTAGATCCTATGATTTGTCATTGAATATAATTCATATAATAAGGAGGATTGGATGTTAGTGTAAATCAATAAGACATACATTGCAGAAGTTGCAATACATATAGCAAATCAGTAGATATGCCAAAAGTAAAGTACTGTGGTGGCATTCCTGAAACTCCTCCAGTACCATAACTGTTGTAACAAAATTTCTATCAATTTTTTACTAGGGTTGTCAGTTGGAATAGGTTATTTCACAACATTTGTGCTTTTTGAGTAATATTCAACTATTATCACAATTTAAAAAAGATCAAATAATACTAATTGGCACTTGTATGTTTTATTCATTAGGTTTTGTCTTTGTAGTTATCTTGTACTAATTATTACGACTAAATTTCTTGTAGATAGCTTGATACAGATCATAATAAAGAAATAACACTACTGAAATATTTGTATCGTTGCACGCTCTACACTTTAAAGTACTTATTTATTAGTCTGGTCACAGGAATAAGTAACGTGATGCTTCCAACATATTTTTGTATTAACAATGCAAGCATTTGGTTTTAGTTTTTATTAAATGAAAAAAACATTATATTTGGATTACAACTTGCTAAAAATTTGGATTGATTGGTTACAAAGATAGCTTCAATAATACAAACGTTTTAAAATTGCAGGCAGGTCGGCCGTGTGCTCCTTTTAAAGGGTAATAACAAAGGATGTGAACTCGGATGGATACTCCTAAAAGCATTAACATAATTTTGAGCGGGCAAAACTAAGAATGGGTGTTATTTGAAGCTTAAAAACATAAACGATTTTTTCATGCAATCGAAAAAACGCATAGCTTTTTTGATATTTAAAACAGGCATGGATATTGGTAGCTGGTATAACGCATAATATGTAGGGTGTTTCATTCAGCGCAAATATTTCCGTACTTTTGTTCTATATTTAGAATAAATTTCCATACAATTTGTCATAGTCCGGTCAAGTTATTTCCAGCCTATTTACAATGTTTTATCTTTATCTTAATTACAAATTTGGTTACCATTGTGTCTTCTAAACTGAGTTAATTTTTTATTAATTTCTCATTGAAAGCTCTGTTTTTACACCAATTCCGCAACCAAACATTCCTCCTCAGTTTCTGCACAATTTTTAACATTTTTTTCTCCTACATTTGCTGGTGCAACAAAATTAAATATGACTATGATAATTAGTAATAATTAAGAAATCAAAAGTTCCAGTCTTCCAAAACTCAGACATGAACTAGTAAATATTATTTACTTGTAAAGTTCCGACAGCATGCTACCAACCTTAAGTAATTTTCATTTGGAGAACAAAAATTGTCAGTACGAAAATTCTTAATTTTAAAAACAGTATAAGTACATTTAAGCATTTTGACTAGAGAATACTTGTAGTGTCACTGGTTTTTGGAAATTTTGATGTTCGTACTTTCGCTTGCTCTAAACGTGTCCCTTACATTATAAATCAAAACCATGCACACTTAATAAATATATTATATTATTACATCCTACGATAAATATAGTAAAAGCCTCGTTTTGAATTCGTAGTTTTAGGTTTGGTTTGATATAACTTTTCTACATAATTGTAGCGTAAGCAAGGATCATAAATCTTCGTTGATTATAAGAATTTTCAAAATCTTCATCCTTCACTCTGTGTACAATATCCTGGGAACCTCATTTCTTAATAACTTCAACAATGAATATTAAGATTTCTTCGAGGATGTTGAAAATCTACCAATCCGGAAGCTACGAAACAACAAAATTGTATAGTTTAGCTTTATAACCAGTTTAGTTACGCTATAATTTAAATCTTCAAAATGTATCAATTTTTTTAAACATTTTAGAAATTCATGGATGAATGTAAACTACTATTTACATGTATTATAGTATATAAAAATATTAGTGTGCTTTAAATTAAAAAATTATAAAGGCATTGGCAATACTTGTATTGGGCAAAGGCTAGATGTTATGCTTCTATATGCGGTAATAACTACACGGCGATTCGAGACAAGAAAATACATGGCATCTTTGAACTATGGTATTATAGAGGTTGAAGTAATAGGTGCTGTTGAAATGAGGGCTCTAAAGGTATCTGTTACTACTTCTGCCTGGCAAGACTTCAGTTCTGACTTCTGACACAGTCGCTTACCTCACCAACTGTCCCAATTTATCATTTTCTTCAGGGTAAGTCACAGCCTTGCTCTGTTATTATTCAAAAATAAAAAAGATAAATTCGTTTTTTCGCATTTTCCTCAAAAATGAGCGTATCAAACAGTGTTGAGACTTACAATTATGTTATTGTTTTCTGTTTGTACTGCTGCATTGACCATTTTGAAATTTTTATTTTCACGGTATTCAAAATCAATTTTATTCTTTGGACTCGTTAAAATTTTCTCAATATTTTCTGTTTTTTGCTTTTCTTTCAAATTGGCAATTTCAGCTTCAAGTCGCAGAATCTTTTCATCTTTTTTTCTATCCGCGTCTTCCTTGGCTTCTAATAGTTTAACGAGTTCTACTAGATGATTTTTAATGCTGGCCAAGTCTTTTTCCATATCTTCAATGTGAATCCTTTCCGAATTCCCACTTTCAGAAATTTGACTACAAAAAGAATCGTTTTTGTCTACATTATTTAATTCAGAAGAACCCGACGACGACACTAGTTGACGCTCCCAGACTTTCTGTCTCGCCGGAGTGAGGGAGTTGTTAGTCGTATTATTAGAGGTAGGTCGATTTTGATTTTGCTTCATAAAATTAGGTCGCTTTTCTGTAGGCGTCTTGTTTCTCATTGATGAAGGTGCCGATGACACAGACTTATAACCAATGTTCGGTTTAACAGTAGTTCTAATTTCGGATTGCACTGAACTGATACTATTCCTACATGATTTTGCAGACTGCGTTGTATTTTGACTTTGAAGAATTCTATTGGCCCGAAAACTACATTTATTTGGCTTCGATGACAACGGAGTTGCACATGGTAGTGAGTTTTGACTAATGGGAAGTTTACTATTGGTTTTAACATTTCCAATTCCATCATCACAGCTTTTCGATTTGGAAGTGAGGATACTGCTGTTGTTCTTCATTTCTGAGGTAACTGATGATGGCGTCCAGTCTGTCTGCTCTATAGACGAGGGTTTATGGCTGGAAACATCGGAGATCGCCGAATCGCTAGTTAGGTCACCGAACGTTCTATATTCGGGAAAACAAAAATATGTTCATTAAAAGCATGCTCATTCATTTTTGTAAATTGAATGGACTGTGGCTGCTTTCATGTTGTAATCTTGTTTTTATTAGTACTGTTTCATTCATGTTTCTACAGTGCAGATACAGATATGAGATTAATTCTTTCGTACTAAAAGCGAACACGTAAATCGAGATCAATGGCTGGGTTTGGAGTTTAAAGCAAGCCCAATTGGTGGCAAGAACTAGACGAATGACCCCTGCCCAATTATTTGCAAATACAGGTGCATCGTATCACATGTACATGCAATGATGTAGCAATAGCAATTAACACTTTAATTTGGAACTATAGAATGTATTTGGACCCTTCTTTTTCAATTAACATGCATCCACCCCGTATTACTAATGCAAATTGTTGCCACAATGGCTATACAAAGCATTTTTCATACGGTTGTTAGTTGTTATATATCAGCGTTGGCTTTGACGCCGCTGGTATAGCTCTAAAAGCCTGACTAATGTGACGACCAATTGGCCTAGACGAAACATCAAAAGTTTAACACAATCATTCAAAGTTTACTAAATAGATTATTGTCATTATTTTGTATGTGAAATTCATAAATGTTCATTAGACTAAATTCATGCCAGAAGTTATACATATTGTTTCGTTGCATATGTACAATTTGCTTCTTATCGTATAGTATTCCCCCCCGGGACGGGCAATGAGTACAACAACCATGTTCATTATTTCCATCATCTTCAAAGTAACAGGCAATTTCTTGAATCTCTTTTTAATAACCAAAGTTTTTTTAGACAATTTGCAAATGTCACGATAAAATTACCTAGTGATACGAGTTATTAGATTCCTTCCGTGTTCTTGTAAACTTTGAATGATTAAGTGTATTGTGTTCAACTTCTGGCTTTCCCTCTGTACCTCACTAACTTGACCTAGGTCAATTTAAATTTGTCGCATTTTCACCCAGGCTGCTGGTATCGCTACCAGCGGTGTCGCAGTCTCGCAGTCCGGGACGCCGAACATTATTAATTTTTATAGGATAACGTTTTCCCAGTCGTCACACTTCTGTGCACCAGTAGATTGTCCAGTTAACTAACTTACAAACTACGACCAAATTATGAGAAACTAGAAAATTTTGCGCACAAATATTTGTTTATATAAAACAGCACATATTTTTGCATATATCTATGTACTATATACTCTTACGTACATACATTATATTCTTTCAGTATACAAGACTGCGTGCACGTTCTGTGCATGCATAATGCATGAGTTTAGTACGTAGACAGGTACACATATATATGTATCTCATAATCGCCTACAAAAAGGTACGGTAGATATTATAACAATTTATTGCTTGTTTATAAGGCAATTTTCTCATGCGAGTTTAAGAAAATAAGGGAGAGAACTTGGCGTACCGGCTCCTCTGAACTAACCTCTTTTGAGGGAACTTCCTTTGCAACATGAGAACATTTGGGAAATGGTGTTTTGTGGAGTGAGAGTTCTTAGGAGAGTTACAAATATCTGTGTATTCTTACGTATTCACAATTAATTTGAAATACATGCTACTTTCAATTACTGCTTGAACAAGCTGTGGGTGCCTCAATACACAAGAATAGTTGCACTTACAATTAGTAATGCTTTTCACCTCTCCTAAAGGAGTTTACTTCTGATTGGCAAGCAATCCCTAAATTACATAAATAAAGCATTGGACTATTTTTTTTTAGTTCATTGCATAAATCGCACCTTCATTGAAACACGATGCGGTGTGGATGTACAGTGAACATAATCTTACATATATTGTTTAATTTATTAGCACACACACACGCAATTTGCACATTTGCGTAAAATTTACCTTTCTTTAAGGTCCAACATTATATCACAAGAAACCAGGCTCTCTCCGGAGGAACTGGGAGACAATATCACGGAAGAATCTGCATTAGAAACGAATACATTATTTATTGCATGTCCACTGTATTATTTAAAATAACACTTTCAAAATACACAGTTAACACTGTCTGCTTTATTATGCAGACAATTTGAGTGCTTCTATATACTGGAAGTTTATTTGAGATGTACGATTACCGATGAGCTAAAATTTTGTTAGAATAGGCGAGCGAAAGATATGACCAACAGGACAGATCCTCTAACAATTATTCACATTACAAGTTTATGAAACTCACCAAACTTCTCTAAAAAAAGTGTGAAAAGTATCGTAGGTATAAACTGTACTCTAAAAGTACTCTCTAAGTGTAAGTACTTGGAATTTAACAGCACACGTATTACAGTAAACATAACAAACTTAGCCCAGTTAGTTTGTCCCCAACCAGACTTACATATCTAGATTTTAGCCATTAGCCAAGAATGAAAAATATTTTGCACATAATATGACAAGGTACCTGTTAGAAATTCCCAACCTTCTTATACGAACACACAAAAATATGACGAAATAATAAATACAATTTTATATAAAGACTGCGTTATGTCTAGGTATGTGTTGCGTCCTCAAATTAATATAATTCTACAGACAACGATACAACACAAATAATCCGCAATGTCGACTAACAAACGATGCACTGATTAAAGCATTTAATAATGGCTTCTTTGTTCAGGCCAAACTATATCTACCTCAATATTGACTTACTCGTACACACGGGATAAAATAAAAGTATTATACGCTCTGCCAGCGCTGAACTGTTGACTGCCTTGTTTGTCATGTCGTTTGCCTTGTGTGTGTACGTAGTATACCTCTGCAGTTAAAAAAACAGACTGAAATATTCCACCTTGTTTGTGTCAGCCTACTGAACAAGTGACAAGCGTATTACGTTCAGCTAGTATTTTTTCATTTGCTATTCCCCACGCAACAAGAATCACACGTTATCGTTTCCCTCTTAATTGTAACAATTGCGTGGTCATGTGCATCTTTTGAAATGGTGTTTCCACAATGCTGGAA
>JABASC010005096.1:0-10764 GCA_019776185.1 Plutomurus gul
ATATATATATATATATATATATATATATATATATATATATATATATATATATATATATATTGAATAGTACTAAAGTGATTCGTTGGTAATAGATATCCGGCAGGTAGATAAGACGGGTATTGTGTACAAAAATTATCCTTAGTAGTATAGTGGGGTGAATGTCCACGTCGTATTTTCCTGTCTCGGTTTCCAATCTCTGACTGGTTATCTCACATTTCGGTTTCAAAAGATCCAATGCATATTGTGTGGCAAGGAGGAAACTGCAGAGTGTAGAGAGAACGCTCGAAGTTGTTGAGGACGGGAGAAGAGAGAGAGAGAACGACGAGTTCGCTTGTTACGAGCGAAAAAATTTCCGCGAGATTTATTGGATTATATGGAAGGAGAGGAATGTAGTACACGACTGGAAGAAAAGGATGGGCATGATATGGATGAAAAATTGATTGAGTAATGTTCGTAACGCTCGATGACAGAGAATATATGATTTCTGGCTGCATCTTCCACTCACGCATTGAAACTATCTGTGATTGTATACCTAGGACCAATTTGTATTTACTTATGCTTCCCCAATGGATCCCACAACTTCAAATACATTCACGATACCATTAGAAAAGCAAAAGTTTCATTTCAACTGAGCAGTTTGTGCAAAGCAGCTTTATACAACGGGAGCAGTACAAGACAGGATATTGTACTCCCGGATATTGTATTCGTGTTTCATCCTCTCTCTCCCTCAGATGTTCCAACGACAGAAACTCGCTACTCCTGGACAATTTCGTATTCGTGGACGAACAGTGAGTGGTGTGTGCAGTCGGAGACAGAAAGACCTAATGGTTATGGAGCGAAATGGCAAAAAAGGAAACTCGTAGGAGAAATGAAGAGAAAAAGGGAGGGAAGTTCTCTCGGTCCATCATATTGCGTCCTAGTAGTCACTGAAAAGAGTGAGTGGCCAATGCGAAGTAGTGCCAGGATTTCGATTGCTATGTTTTATGCATATCTGTGTGTGTGCTTGTTGGTGGGAGAATGGCTCCAGAGATTGATGACAGCCATGCAATTGTAAGTATAAGTGTGATGGCATGTGTGTGCTCCGTATATTTCAGAGATCCATACATACTTATACACACAACCCGTGTTTCCGCAAACAACACCCTGTCGTCTTTCAGTTACAAACAAAACTCCATAACATATACATAAATGGATATAAGCGATTTGAGATATCTCCGTGATTGAGGGCACATCCGTCAATGTCACTGCACACACATTTTAAAGCCTATACATTTTAATACAAAATAATATCGAATTTTGATGAGGGTAACGTAATGGACTGTAGTTGTTTTGGATTAATTATTGTTTAAAGAAATGGAAATGTTTTTCTGATAATTTTTGTCAGTATTTTTTGTTATTGGTAAATTTAGAGATGGTTTCAACTGATGCCTTCATCATTCCTCTAACTAGGTATCAGAAGGGCACACAAGATACGTTCCAATGTTATAGTATGAAGGGGGCATTCCTTTGCAAATTCACGTACTGGCGTTACGTGGTATAAACGCTTATTCGCACTACTACACTGCTTGCACTACATCTGTAAGTATAGTAGGTAAGTTCTGTTTGAAAGGAGAGTTTGCTGGCTGGTGGTCGTAGGAGTGAGTGATTCGTGGAGACGATCGATTGATCGAATAAAGTCTGTTACATTTATTATGTTCGAAGAAAAGAGTTAGCCAAAAGCGAGGATTTTCCCTATGGGACTTCTTGCTAGCATCTGTATATCAACTACTAATACCGAAGGAAGCCTAAACACGCACGCAGCCCCTGTAAACAACACAAGCTCACAAGCACACACACACACATACACACTGTCTCAATACTCTACAAGCTTTCCCTGGCTACATCTCTCTGCAGAAAGTTATTTGTACTTATTAGGTGGTTGAGTATACTTGCAATTTGTGTTTGTAGCAAAGACTACCCTACCCAGGCTTTTCTAAAAGGTCTAAAACAATAGAGTAGACAGTAAAACCCAGCGCGCTTCCAATTTCTCACCGGTAGCCTTCTCTCTCTCTCTCTGTCTCTCTCTCTCTCTCTGTGTGTAGGGCTCCAATCTTAACTTGATTTGATGCGTTCCGATGGCAATCAAGCCACTGCACACTACAATCATATTTTTCCTGCAAACTGCTGGCTTCACGATTGCATTCATGTGGTCCACGGAAGAAGTTAATTTCTCAACTGCTTTGACATTTCAATTATTCGTATATCTTTTTGGTTAAATTTTTCAAAAATTTTCACAAGGATTTACCACGCGTCCGTCAAATTGAATGGGAATAAGGCGAGCACTCCATAATTGGAAGTGGAGACAGAGGAGCCATACGCATACGATAATGCAACAACTGTCCCTTAATAGTATTCACTTAATTTCGGCTTTTAATTTGAGACAATTCCGCTTTTCGTTAGTCTCTTATTTGAAGAGTGTCGGTATCCGTGCTGCAAAAAACGTTCAGTTGAGAGTCGGTTGTGTCCGCATGTTTTACGTATATGTACATTAAATTGTTAAGGTCATTATTGTCATATAATCCTTAGGAAGGTAATACAGTTTCAACGAATTTTGGTGGGCAAAGGAAAATTTGGTGTGTGTGAAATGTTTAACCACGAATTGATAAAATCTTTATAACTTGTCCAATAAACCTTTGGGGTTGTAATGCTCTTCCCAACGAATATTGTTCATTATATTTGTATCATTTGTGTTTCGCACAACAAAGACGAAAATAAGGATCGACACAAAATGTTCACACAAGTTTCGTAGTACAGTGATCAATGACATCTGGAACAATAGGTGTTGTAATACTTATTGTTAGTAATGAAATACTCTGTCCATTAAAAAAGTCATTCAAACAGGGTAAAAATGAATTCTTAATTCTCCCATCCGCTTAACATAAAATAAGATGTTGCCTTCCCCTAGGGGGTAAGTGGTGTGAAATTTAATGTACAATTTTTGGCAGACAGGTACATTAAACACCACTTTATATCCATCCCTTGGCATGGGTTTTTCGATTTGTTGGTCATGAGTAAATGCTCACGAAAGCAGGTGGCCCAACAATTACGTCAGAGACAGTTCGTATTTTACATCTCGTACAGCAAAGCCAGTTCCAATTCCAATACTCCGGAACATAACTTACGATGCAATTGAAGATTTGCTAATTATTGTATCTTACTAATAAAACATGTAAGTACAATTCAAGTGCACCAATTTTCTTTTTGGGAAATCCAAATTTGAAATTGACCATACCAATCGTACTTCATTTTGTAAGGTTCATTAAGTTTTCATTTACATATGTTAGAAAAAAGCTTACAAACCAATTCATAAATTAGTTTAACACAATTACTAAATTCCAATTGTGAAAATATCAACCTGTTCAAATTCGATGTATAAAAGACACGTATGAATTTGGTGCAATTTCTCATGAATACTTTAGTGATTTCATTTTGACATGATGTAGAACACGATATTTTAGATTACATTAGACCCAGAATCGAAACGATTGAATCGAGTCTACTTGATTAAAATCAACTGGCTGATGGTACGGCTCTACTAAGCAACATCTATGTCAATACAAATATTCTATATTTTATGTTTGAAGGTTTACCTACACTACTACCTACAAAAGCTAGGATCCTATGACCTCTACAGTGAATCCAAATGGAGTTGAGGATACTTTCTCCGTTGTTTTCACTCTAGAGTTGAATTTCATGATTTCACGAGAATGTCTTCTTCCACTCTTTTCTATTGGCCGTTTGAGTCGTTTATTGGTGTTCTTTTCACCAAAATCTTTTGGTCTCCCCCATTTTTCCATCTTTCGTTTCATCAAAGTGGATCTTTTTCCAAATCAAAGTCAATTACTTGACTCTACTATGTCCGATTACTTCGTCCATTGTTTATTCTCTCTGGGCTATCCACTGACCCTCATTCATTCTCTCTATACAACACAGTAAATGAATGGTGAAGCGGGGGACGTAGTCACCAGAGTACCAAGTTGTCTGTACACACACACACACGGAAAGGATCAGAAAATCTCTTTCCCCCTCCTGCTGTCGCAATCACAGCTATCACTATCACAAATCAACCCAACCTGCTCAGGTCTGCCTGCCTTTTCGCTTCATTCTTTTTCCATTTCATCGTCCTACACTTTCCCATTCCGCTGTCTCTCTCTCTCTCTCCAGTCCTATCACTTTTTCAATGCACTACACTTATTTATTGCAATTAGATCAGAAAAGTAATCAGCACGAAACAGGCTCACAGTTTAACCCCTCCAAAGCCAAGTTTTAGCTTTTGTACTCAGGCTAAATGAAGAACCTGATTTCATATAAAAAAAGTACAGTCATTCAGGTTTTTTAGCGCAGAGGATAAAATTGGATACAGCTTCGTATTTATATACACGTTTTGATGATTAAGTGAATTCGGTCAGTAAGAGTTCACATTTACGAAATCTGTCGAAGTTTGTGATTCTGTCGGTACATCTGTCACCGCAGTGGTTCCACTAAACAGATAAATCTCACTTCGGCAATATGCTTCTAAAATAATTTCGGTCCCAGTACCTTTTGATCCATACTAAATGTAAGTCTCAAGCTACTGGTTTTTCTGCTAGCACATTACTCTCGAATGCACACTAATGGATTTTAGATAAAAGTAACAGACAGAATTATTAGGTACATATTCTAATTCACTAGGTATTTTTTTACTATAATGTACGACGCATGCAAAAACCTACCTACATGGACGAATTATATCTGTATACCGAAAGGTATACGGCCAATTTCTTTTGGTGACAATTTGCGTGCTGTAGTAAACAGACGACAGTCTGACCTAATGGTATGATGATTGTTTCCGTTTCTGTCTAAAAGATCTATTAATAATGGTTCTGGTTGTTGAGTGAACGTGGAAAAGCAGCCGAACGAAGTTACTTAAATAAAAAGACATTCCCTATCTAATTCATGAATAATGTGCGCATAAGTTGACATAAATATGTGCACACATTTCGGTCTCTCCTCCTCTCTCTCGCTAGAATTTCCAAATGTTTCCCATGAGAACGGTGGTAGTGGTGCATGCGAATTCACATTTCCAGATCAGAGCAGATGAGCAGAGAAAAATTAGATTATGATATTGAATTTAAAAGTTTGTCGAAAGTGGGGCGGTTGCCCACGGCGGAATTTGCTCAGATGACAGACTCACAGAATTTACATGAGTGCGTATTATTTTGTTTGCAGGTGAAGATTTGGTTCCAGAATCGCCGCACTAAATGGAAAAAACAAGACAATATAAGCAACGCAGAGGCAGCAGAGCATAAAGTGCAAGCAACAAAGCAGCACGGAGGGAAGCGAGATAAGAACGCATCCTCATCTCCAAGTCGTAGCAAACAACCCCACAGCAGCGATTCGAATTCCAGCAAAAGAGCCCATACACTGCTTCCGGGGACTTCCGAATGCAGTTTGAGTGTGTCTGGCAGCCTGGACTCGAGTGAGGATCATTCAAATGGATCGACACACGATGATGGTACAAATTCGGAGCGGTCTGAGTGCGAGAGCAAAGCCCCATCTCCACCACCGCCACCCGATGACCCCAGAACGACATCCCTTAGTGTAAACAATAACAAGTCCTCCACCATCTCTCCTCCAAAGAACAACACAAACACTTCTCACAAAGTCAACGTCCCCACATTTCCCCCCACCAATCACCAAACTAATAACACCTCTGGCTCAGCGTCTCACACGCCCGCTCGCATTCATTCCTTCTCAGGTCGCCCACCCGCCGACCCGAAAGATTCTAGTGACAATCCTGCGTGTGCGGAGAAATCTTCGAATGGAATTTCTCCGAAGATTCGTGATCAGGAGGATGGGGACCGCAGTGGGGATGAGGACGACGACACGCTCGCTAACAATGAGGAGGTGGACGAGGACAATATCGCCAATGAGAATGACGACAGTCTGTGCCCCATTTCGATTCCATGTCCCCCGTCACCGTCAGTGTTTCTCAATGGGAAGACCGCTCAGCCGCCAGAAACGACGCACCAGCAGCATCTTCACAGCCAACAAAAGCCACAAATACGGACGACCACCATGGAGACTGAACACGAAGAGAGTGTGGGTGACAGTCAAGCCAGCTAATGTCGAATGAATGGACCGCTATAAATAATGGCCAAAGCACTTGCCAAATTCTCGTCGTTGAATAAAATGGATAGCCATTGTCCCACCGAGTCTCTCGAAATAATTGTACGAAACGTTAAAAAAAGTCTACCACTCACTCTCCCGGCTTATTGTATTTATATTTGTAATAGCTCTCTCATGATGATGGTGATGATGATGTTGTGCATACAAACTGGCTGTTGTGTATGAATAATAATGATTAACTCTAGGCGATGACAGTTGCTAATTGATACTACGAAGACGCTTTTCCAATCAACCCAAACGAAGATATTGTTCTAAAGCTCATTACCACCAGATTATAGTTTATTTTTCACTTTTAGCATCCACTACGACATTTATTAGTGTGTGCATGCAAAATTGCAATATTTAGCATTACCTAAACATAAGATATTATATACTACTACTACTACTACTACTACTACTAACACTTCTACTACATACTATTATACTACATACTATTATACTACATATGTACGACTCAACAAAAATCGTCTATATACCTACACAAAAATACCATTATTGTAGTAGTACGTAGGGCTTGAACACAATATTATGTGCTGTTTATATCAGGTAGTCTGATTGTACGATACCATATATACTAACAATAAGATAGGAACTCGAATAGAGATAGAGTACTGAACTTGCCAATCTTATTGTAAGTATTATTATGCAAATACATATAGTAGAAACGAATATAGGTTGTTAGTGAGGTTAGTAAGATCCGAAAAATCCATGCAAACAGGTAGAAGTGTAGGTCTAATCAAACATACCTACTACGAATACATACTGCTAGTGAATTGCCGAACGTTTTATTGCAATCTTCGACATCCTTAATATATTTAATATTGATTTTTATATTTGAATGAATAATATATTATGTACCTATGAGGTGAAAGTAAGCTTAATAAATAAATTACTTTCTCCATTAGGTTATTCTATCGATATACTTACACATCGGGAGATCAAAGGTCAAAGGAGGATGTCACAAATTAGTCACCAAGTATCCCAACTACTGTCTACTACTACTACTACTACTTACTGCTACTACTACTACTACAGAAAAGATATTAGGTCGTGGCGTGGCACACAAATTAAGAAGAGTCGTAGTAAACGACGGAGCAGTTAAACCTCGTTCAGTTTAGTGTGTTGCCTTGCGAAATCTGTGTACGAATTAGTAGGTTCATAATTATAAGTACGAGTTACGAGAAGGGTTTTGAGGGTTGAAAACAGTAGTCTGATCGTGCGCGTCCGTGGAGATTAGCAGAAGAATTCGGTTACAATACTATATTACAAATTATGTGAGGGTGTTTAAAAATGATCCATGCTCAATAAAATACTTTAGGTAACCACATTCCTAAACTGTTTACTATATTCATGTGCTTTAAGAAATCCGAACGCACTGTCGACCAGTTAAGTACGGAGGCAACAAATGATAAGGTTCATGCATTGAAGAGACGTCGGCTGCAATATTTTTCTTTCTTCCCCACATACACAGTGACACATATCTAAGGTACTCTCAGTCTCCATGTGTCAATTGACCCATCAGTATAATATATAATATTCCGTGATACGATGTTCTAAAGGAAATTCGAATCTAGCAAATATTGTCACATTAAATGACTCGCCTGGCCATATGAACAGATTGTCTAATTGCAATGCAGAGATTCTTAGGTAAAATGGAGGGTGAATTCTGCAAAGACCAATGCGCAGAATTCGAAATAATTCCCTCAGAATAAATAGGGAGATTCGTGGAAATTAATAAAAATCAGTAGCGATGAGAAATACTGGAATACATGGGCTATACCCTTAAGATATGTGTCTCACACTGTTATTTGTAAGCAAGTGAAAGGTAGGAGCAATGAGCAAGGAGCCAAAGATGAGCAAACGAAACATACACAGCACCAGACTAGAATAGTACTGTACTGTGCTTACTGTTAAGTATGCCTAGTCTATAGGTATGTACCTACTTAAACAGTATGTAATGTTTATCAAAGATAATAAAATATGTGTGTATACAACCAACGTTCTACTAATATTTGACGAGCTGCTAAAAGATTAACCACCAAACAAGAGTTCCTCATCACCATAAAGGTAACGATCGGAGACCAGCCGGAGAAAGTACTTGTTGTTAGGGTTGACAGAAAGTCTAAAATTCACTGTACATTGAAAGCTTTGATTTCAAATTTGGAATCAACATCGGAACACTTCCAATCTCAGTTTGAGAAACCAAAGAAGCTGGCTGACTGCAAAGTCGTGCAGTGAAAGACAGTGAAGTCGCTTGATCATTTTAAGAATATACAAATTGGATGGGAAGATTTGGTCTTGGGGGAACTGATTGTTGGCATAAGCATGAATAAGGCAGATACTGACTCGATTCCGTTGGATCAAACGACTCTCATAGAATAGATTGCATGTTACACATAATGTACTTGTGACCACTTCTCCTTTCACACCTAATAACTTTGATATAATATAAACTAGTTTGGCACACAACTCAATCTAACGGACATCAGTAAAATGGGCACAGTGAGGCCAAGAATCAGCCTTGAATAAACTTTCACCGTACTCTAAATTAGTGTGGTAAAACTTACAATTAATGATAGACCCACCTGTCTTTTGAACTTTCAAGAGAAGGCAATCCGAATTTGTCGATCTTTAGTTAAGTGTGGCTATAATATTAAAACAAAAGGCACTCAATAAGATCTCATCCATACAAATTACCAATTAGCTTATAGAAAGTACAAAGAGGGTCACATCAGCAGTTAGTGCAGTCTATCATTCCGTGTTTGTCTCTTGATTGAATAGTAAATGCGATTGTGTGCAATATGAATCATTCGTACTCACTCTCACCACCACGTACACCATCAACGGAAAACGACTGACTAACCCAAGGATACAAATTAGACAAAATTCTCCTTTGGAATAAATCAAGTTCTTCAGGATTTTTCCCCCTAAACACGCATTACCATCAAAGTCGCTCTACCTATTAAATCTTAAATAATAATACATTAATTTGGACATCATGAGGATTATGCCACTCTATTGCATTCAAAATTTTGACGGGGGATCAATTTTAAATTGTTTCCAAGTTTTCTACTTAAATGAAGCACACTCACGTGATACATGTTTGGTAGTTTTGCTAATTTTCTCCACTAAAACTAAACGATATAACAAATTTACGCACGTAATTACAATCAAATTATTTCACGATTTCTTTTATTTATTAATACTTTAGTATATAGTTAGACTTTATTTTCTTATAGTTTTTATCCTTATAACAAGCTTCACTGAAGCGACCAATTACTAAAAATTCAGAATTGCTTTCCAAACTCATTTGTATCTGCTCTACTACAGTAATAAATTGATGCTGAGGTACACCAGAGTTTAAATTCTGCAAAAGTGAACATAAATTGACACAAACGCTAAGTTAGGATTAATACAATTCTCTTTTAAGAATAGAATTTTATCTATTACATAAGGATGCGCATATAACAAAACGTAGTGTTGCAATAGAATTGGGTATTTAAACTGTTTAGCTATTTAAAAAATTAGGAATGTATGTAAACTTAGAATATCATATTCAGCACTTAAACATCAGCTTCTGACTGCCTTCTCGTCGAAGACGCATTATGATGTTTTTTCACTATACGACAATCTATAAATACCACAGACGACGAACTGGTATACTTCGATTTATTTTAATTACATATAAATACCAGCAGTTTCGATCAGAGCGTTTTTATTACTTACAGGTATGGAAATCGTAAATCGTGACAACAATTTCTGCACGAAATCATACATAAGTATACAACTGTCAGCATTATGAATTTAAACATTTCGTTCTTATAGCTTGTCATGCTGTAAATAATTGCATCCATTTACTATAAGCGCAGCAATTTTGTTTGCGCAACTATTATAAATAGTTCCGCCGAGGAAGTAAACCTTATAATTGTTCATGAAACTAGTTTAAGCACATTCACTGCTCCAGCATTGCGAGACAATTCGCACTGCTTCGTAAAATAGTACAGTAAAGTAATCGAATATATTTATGTATGCGAAAGAAAGCGAACCGGTATTAATTAAATAATGATACATAAAGTGACGTAACACAGTTTTTGAAAAACAACTTTAAGACACGTTACACGTATAATAATTTGCACGCACGATATATTTTAAACATGCATATTGTTTCACTATCGTTTTGAATTATTATCACATATTAAACCGACCAATAATCATTTGGTACATCGTATTACGTGCTCAACAAATTGGTTCCTCAGTTTTACCCATGAAAAATTACATGTTACATTGACAATTCATTTATCAAACATTAAGGTGTAGTTATTAAAAGATAACCACACTATTATGCTCGTTAGACTAGATTAGCTACAAGAATTTTTCTCCGACGACAATTCGAATATTCCCCAACTCTAAGTGACATTAGTTGAGATTTTTAGTACTTACAGAAATGTGAAGGGGTAAAGCCACAAATATAATATTGGACTGACACAATTTGTCCAATTAATACGCAGAACGACTACTATGACGGACGCAAGACTAACGTAATTTCTCAAAAGTTAC
>JABASC010005097.1:0-10763 GCA_019776185.1 Plutomurus gul
TAAAAGCACTAATTATAACAACTTCTCCTATTCCATTTCAGGAAATTAAAATTCCGCCATCATATTTAGTATTCTCCGACTGTTGCGGTAGGTCGAAGAAGATATTGGAAGGTTAGAGTTGTATTTGCCACAGCCAAATCCCTTTATAGAATCTTTTAATTACAGAGGGTGTAAATCGTGCCTACGTACGGAAAGGTAAAATTATTTAATATACTTCAATTGTACAAAATCGAATAAAGACTTCTGGAAGGTTATCTGTATTTATTTACCTCAACTGTCGGGGTGACAGAATTTATTTCAGCTGTTGTAAGTTGTGGAAGATGGATTATTTCAATAGGCACAAATGCATTACTTATGGAACTCAAAATATTCAAGACACCGACAGACTTTCAGAATTTTCAGCTACGGCATTTTTAAACGAAGTTAGAATCCAAAAAGCCATCACCAATGATAATAAAGGGGAAAATCGTCTATCATTAGCTTCAAGAGACCAGACAATAAAATTTGTACACCAAAACTCCATTGGGAGCACGACAACTTTCAGGGGTCCTTTCGGCTTACGGCAATGTATTATGCATTTTCATTATAATTCAAATGTACTGTATTGATCGGAAATCTAAATCCTTGAATGTGACCATGTAGATTTGTATGTCGAAATGGGTGCTCATTTCCCTGAAATTACGAATTACTGTCATGTCACCTAATTACGTAATTTATGATGAAACAACATTTCTGGCAATAATGTTTTACCGCATTATGCCAACACCCACACAACCACATCCCATTCTTCAAGGCAGACTACGGAATTCAGGTATGGAACAAATAATTTAATTTTTTGAAAGATAGTTTTACAGTTTTAAAACTGAATTCATAACAAAATTATGTGTAACTCAAGGAATGATGCGAGGAACATCATTAAAGAATGCGTCAATGCTTCTAAGGAGGATGAAGTAATCTTTTGTGGTTCCGGTACCACGGCAGCAGTTCATAAACTTATCCACTCAATACAAGGAGTGAACCAATTGCCACCCATTGTATTTATTGGCCCCTACGAACACCATTCGAATATTTTACCTTGGCGAAATGTAGCCAGCAGGGTGGGTGTAAACTATATTTTTGAAATTATTGCCAGAAATGTTGTTTCATCATAAATTACGTAATTAGGTGACATGACAGTAATTCGTAATTTCAGGGAAATGAGCACCCATTTGATTAATTACAATTGTAATTTCTAACTCTCAATGTGTAATTAGTAGTTAGTAATTAGTAGTTTGGGATCATGAATTAATTGCATGAAAGATTGTGTAATTTCAATGAAATCTGCATCTCTTTAATTAAATTAGAATTGTAATTTCAAGCTTTTGAAAGATTTGCAGTTTTATAATTTGGTATCTATGAATTACGATGGCCAAATTACGGTCGTACAAAGTGTTCGATAGAATTATTTGATTTGTTACATGTGTTGATATTTATTTACACTATTGCATTGAATTATTTCAGGTAATAAATATACCAGAAACTGAGTACGGCGAAATGGACGTGAAATTCCTAAAGTCCCAGCTTCAGAAAATTAGCTCCAAAGAATGCGCAAATCGTTTAATTATAGGTTGTTTTAGTGCAGCCTCGAATGTCACGGGAGCACTAACGGATGATGTAGCAGTCACCATATTAATGCACCAGTACGGTGGACTTGCTTTCTGGGACTACGCTGCAGCTGCTCCCCATACAAATATCGACATGAACCCTTCAATGGGAAGAAGGGTGGCACAAAAAGATGCGATTTATTTTTCTGGGCATAAATTTGTGGGTGGACCCCAGACGCCAGGTTCGCTCTCATTAGAATTAAGTTTCTCAATTTGGTTTTTGGCTTGTAATTAAATATGATGAAATTTTCCACACAAAATTCACCAGAACCAGGTTTT
Source organism: Plutomurus gul (assembly GCA_019776185.1). Lineage (NCBI taxonomy): Eukaryota > Metazoa > Arthropoda > Collembola > Entomobryomorpha > Tomoceridae > Plutomurus > Plutomurus gul. The sequence continues at coordinate 1,923 of JABASC010005097.1, forward strand.
AGTTGCCATTTGTACGAACAAATATTGCAATTCGAATTCATTATTTTCGTGGGACTTTTCGTCACAGAATTATTTCGGAATTTTTGTTTAAAAATTATTGAACACATGTTTAACCAACATCTACTTTATGTCCTATTGTTTAGGTGTACTTGTGGCAAAGCGCCATCTGTTTCGAAATGCTTCACCCCATGGGTGCGGTGGGGGTACAGTTTTTTTTGTTACCCCAGAGCGTCATCAATATTTAAATGTGAGTTACGTTGGTTGAGAATGGGGGAGATTTTTGTTGCTGCGATCTTGCAGAAATACTGGTTCAAATCGAAATTTATTTTTAAGGATTTAGCAGAACGTGAGGAAGGGGGAACACCCGCGATAATTGAATCCATCAGACTTGGTTTGGTGTTTTTATTACAAATGACAGTTGGTAGTTCTGCCATCATGGAACGAGAAGCTTACTTCACAAAGTATTTGATTTGGATTCTAATATTTCATAAAATTATTTTAGTGGGCTTTCATTTTTAGTTCTTAATTTAACTTTTTAGAAAAGCTTTGCTAAGATGGACGAAGGTACGAGGATTAAATATACTGGGTCATAACTACAAACCGCGTGCCCCAATCATTTCTTTCATGGTTGAGCACATCAACAGTGTATGTACATTATTCAATACAATTTTGAACTTCTTGTCCCGATTCATAGATTATATTGATACTGATACTAATTTCCATATTGTACAACAGGGATTTTATTTGCACCATAATTTTATTGCGTCACTTTTGAATGACCTGTTCGGTATTCAATGTAGGGGAGGGTGCATGTGCGCAGGGCCATATTCACAGATCCTGTTACAAATTGACTTAAATATTGCGCACAAGTACGAAGATATTTTGTCCCGACAAAGGCAAGTAGCAAAAACCCAACAATAACTTGAACTTATTTTCAGCAAGGGTAGGAAAGATGGAAACCACAAAATTCTGATAATTTTGACTTATGGAATAATCTTTTCATTTTCCTTATAAAAAGTACTAACAATGTGGTAATTCGCATTAGTTAATTATTGTTTTAAAAATTCATACATTTGCAGAGGAAGCTCAGACAAGCCAAAATTTGATGTTATATTCCGTCCTGGCTTTGCCAGGGTGTCTTTTCCTTACCATGCTACCGAGGAAGAAGTTGATTTTGTTATTGAAGCGATCTCGTTCATCGCGGAAGAAGGGTGGAAATTTCTTCCCTTGTATCGCTTCTGCCCTGAAAGCGGAAATTTCAGTTGCATGCTTCCACAGGTTAAGATTTTCTATTAATTTTCCATCTGAATCTCCAGAAGCGATAATTATCTGCATTATAATCCTCCTCCGTCAATTAATTAGACCAGCAGCACTAGCTCACTGAGGTCATTCATCCACACGATCGATGGCACCACTACCTCACAACAGACAGAAAAGCGTTCAAACATTAATGATGAAAGAAGTCCTACTTTCTCAGAATGTCTAAGTGATGCTCGCATGTACTCCAATAAAATGGCTTTGGTAATTGCCTATTATATAATTAAATTTAGTAGCACACCAATTTGTAATAAAAGCAATTACGGCTTTGATAATTTTAAAACGAATTAATTACACGTTTTTTCTCAGTTTTTTGGAAATCGCAAGATGAGGGATGATTCTCTAGTTTTTCATCCGGATATTCAAAAGTTTCGTTGGTTTCTGCTGCCTTCGGAAGCGCTTTCATATTTACAATTAAAGCCGAGGACTACGTCACTCGTCAAAAGTCCAAAGCCTTTCACCCCGAACGCAGTGGCATACAAAAAGCTGAAGAAGTCATCAAGAGAAAATTGCTCCGAAGGAAGTATTCCTCACGAAATGATGACGCGTACGTGTTGGTCCGATGCTGTCTACAATGACGATGAGAGATCGTCGTCGTCGTCATTTCAAACGAAGCTACAATATCTGTTCCGTAATAAAAAAGAAACTTTTTCCCTAGACAAAACTAGAGGATTGTCTCATAGTAGTTCTGACATTAAATTATCAAGTAATTATTATAATGATGTGGACATCACTAAATTGTAAAATGGGTGGAATCTAGAAAATCACACACACACTGTTATCACATAAGCTTGAATTTTGTTCGTAAATATAAATAATGACTATATTCTATTGTACTACAATTATACACTCAATGGGGGAGGGAAACTATTTACTACATTCACACGCAGAATAAATGAAACATGCTAAGGAAGAAATTACAAGAAAGGGATTCGACCTCTCTGCCATACGTTCAATTGGGAATCTGATCTGTGCGTCTCTGAACACATTATAACAAATCACAGTAAAAACATCATAATGCCTATCCCAACTGAACCAACAACTGTAAAAGCTTAGAGGAAATAAATGCAAATTCCTTAAGAGCAAACGATCACGGATACTAGCAATTAGTATGTCAAGTAGAAGTCAAGAGAAAAAAGTGATCCTTAGTGGGAAGAGTGCCGAAAAACTTGAAAGTTAAGTTTGATTTACCAAAATTGAGGAAAAATCATCTGACAATTATGTGCAAAATCTGTTGAATAATATCTTGAACACGAAATCGTAAAAAATTTGTCTTTCCTGTAAATACAGATTCTGTAGTTTGTTAATATTAAATAATTATATTATAAATGTTCTGTCAAAGCCTGCGCGATTACCTATGAGAGGTCAACATTTTTGGCATCGTGCAGTACATGGGACAAAGTAAATAGTAAACGTTTCTCGTTAACCATCCTGTCTCTACTCGTAGCAGACAAGACACTCCTTTAACAAACAACAACAATCATGCTTTTCACATAATATTCATTTTTTTTTCACTAGAAAGAAAATCAATAAAAAGATAATGAGTAATCATTTGCATGTGTCATAAGGTCATGCAATCTTTCAGAAAAGGAAAGTGAGAGTACAAGTACACTAATAAAAAGAAACAATGCTAGAGAGAGAGAAAAAACAGAGAAATAAATATTCGAACTATAGAATCGTCTGCTAGACAAAAGCAGACAGTAGAGAGAGAACTTAACCGAGATCAGTAAAAGAGCACGCATTATCTAATCTTTATTGCTCTTTGTTAGACCGATAGGTAGCTCTGTCTTTCTAATCGCTGATAAATATTTTTATTCCACTTTGAGAATCAATAAAGTACAAAAAAAAATAGTTAATCGGAGTATCTTTTCTATACACCATCGGCATTTAATTAATAGTCTCTCTCTTACAATTGTTATTATGGGAATGTACACAGCACGGAAAGTTTTTCACTATTGAATTAGATTCGCGAGCCAGAATTTATTACAGAAAGCATTTTTATGGTTTTTTTCAATTATTCGTCAGCCTTTGTATTTTTGTAGATGAAGGTGCGGTGGCAGAGATTTCTAACTGTGCTGCTGCACATCCGTCTGCAAATCCAATAGCTGAATAATATTTAATTGTAATGTTTTCTCACACAGGCAATGCAGACAATGCAGAGGTAGGTAAGCTACCTTATAGTGTACTAGAAACGATCATCAAAGCCAAGTCAAAACTGCATACATAATGTAAATGTCCTTGCTCTTGCGTTCGATGTCTTGTTTGTCAACAATTGAGATTTCCCTTTTGAATTCAGCGTGAAGCCAACAGCAGATGCACAGAGTAAGATTTCCTTCCATTACATTACATGACCAAAAATTATGTACATCCCACATCCAATACATTCAATCATAAACTGTACATGTTGTTTTGTACAGATAGTAATAGTAGCAGGATTTCATCTGCACACATAATACTTGGCAGGACATAAAATTTTCAAATGAAAAATATTCCTTCCAAGAGATGTATGTAATGTGTTACAGACTAGAAATGTATGTTTGTAGTTTAATGTTACCTACCAGCACTGTGAGTGTAATCTGTACATCGCTCTTCCCAGAGAAGGTTGCTAGGTAAGTGTAACAGCCATCCATCTCAATTGAGTGCTGGTCATCATACTACCACTGCGATCACATCTAGAGGTGGTTACATTAACAAAAATTGGCATATAATCTGCTTGCGTGTACATGTTAGAAACAGTAAAGAAGAAAACCGGTTGGTAAAAATTATTTAATCGAAAGGGAAAGAGTTGATCGAGTTGAATAAGTGCAAGTTCTTCGCTGTTGCTCACACACAAAATGCACCCAGCAGCTTTTATTTACAGTAACACACACAAAAGACATAGCAAGTGTGTATATAGCGGTGGCTAGTCGACAGTTAAAATGCACTGTATCTACATACACGTACAACTACCACATAGAATGCACATTAAACTTCTTCCAAAGTAAATATTATTGCCTGACAAGAGAATTTCCCATTGATTAGTGTTCTCACTTCCTTTTTTACAAAAATGCAACTGACTGACTGTGGGACGTGCAAGACCGTTTACAATTACAGATACTGGTTCAGTCAGTTAACTTGTATGTGCAGAAACATCCTCCACAGAATGATAACACGCGTAACAAGAATTATTGCAAAAATCCCCTCTACTTTTGCTGCTTTTACAATATGTTACCACTTAGCATCATTTTGCCTATTGTATCATAGCCCCACGTAGTATTACAGCAGCATTACAGAGTTACGTGTCGTCGTGGAAAGTCAGTGTCCGACACTCACACTACTGCCCTCGCTCTGCCTTTCCTGATAAAATTAATTATCTCATGTTCTTGTTCGTTTCTTCAAGATGCAAAGTTGTTCAACTTTGAAAAAGCTGCCGGCTTCTCAATGTCCCTTTGCAGCAGAAGATGAAAGTGAAAATAGAAAGCTGTGTACTTGACGCATTGCTATCCCTCATCATTATAATAATATGTCAGTGAGTACATTGAATATTATTATTATTATATTATTAAGTGTATTATGCTATTGGATGGATACTGCGTGTAAATCTCATTGATGATCGCTGCGATGTTAGAGTGATAGATAAGCATCTACTTGGTATCTGTGGTCTCGTTAGTAAATTAGAAGGTCGTAAAAGATGATAAGACTAAATAAATTAAATTATCCGTATCTAAAGATATACTCCTCTCTTGAAAATAGACACACAGACTCATTTAACGCTTGTTAATCTTTGTTTACTTTGTTCTGAATCCGGTTATGCAAAAATGCAGAGAAATAATATTAAACTTTTCCTTATGCAACAAAAATTGCAGCCGTGAGTAAACACACAGAGAAGATATTTTAGAAATGCATTTGGCAACATTTTATTAAACTTGTGAAAAACATTTGTGTTTGGTTGGTAGTATTATAATAAAATCATAATCAACAGGCAGAACGAAATGATTCTCTCGCACGTACACACAATCAGTTATACAATCGCTCTCATTCTCATACAGTCTTAATTTGGTTAAAAATGATGCACACTTTTGCACACTATCGCAAACAACCTATTTTGTTAATACAAAGAAACAAGTGATCAGAGCTGCGCACACAAACAAACAACGAGATTTCATACACTCACAAAATTTCAACAATCACACACAACTTTCAACCCGCTTCTCACACACAGACATTTTATATCTACGACGTTTTGTTTCATTCGTACTATTTCGATATTGTGACATGTGACATTACTTAAATATTTAAATGATGACATGACGGGAAGGAACATTAAAAATGCTACTTTCAGTAGTAGGTCAATCAGTAACTTCAAATACCGCCGCTCCCCTATATCCAGGTACTTAACGTGAAACAAAGGATCCTCCTCTAAGTTAATAAAATAGGGGGAGTATTTAAAATTACTGAAAAGACTTTAAACTGATGACTCATTTGGATAACATTACATACAATTGCTTTCATACAAAATACAACGGAAAATATATATTATGTCTTTCCTGAAGCTACAAAATTACTAACAAAATATAAAAACGTTGTAATTAGCTATTTATAAGCCATTGTACAACCATACCGCAGTCTTCATACAATTAAAAAATTTAAATTTTGTGTACGGGTTCCGAATATTCAGCCTGAGAGTGGAGAATGGCTTGTGTGACTTGCTCGCTGTCCCCGGACAGAGGGGATGACGAAGCAGCGGCAGCAGAATCCGAGGACGGAGCGTCAACAGTTGAGACTGAGACTGAAGATTCGGCAGAGTCGATTTGTTGTGAGGATGAATTTTGCTCACTGGCGGACGTTTGCTGCTGTTGGCCCTGTTGTTGTTGCGGTGGTGGCTGACTGAAGATTTGGTTGCTGTGGATTTGTTGTTGTTGTTCTTGAGAGAGGGAGAATTGTGGTTGTCCGAGGAGTCCGACGGGAGCAAGTTGAGGTTGTGGGAAATATCCGTGGGGTCCGGGCAGTGTGTAGATTTGTTGGCCTTGTTGTGGGGGACCGAATTGGAAATTTTGCTGTGGGATTGGTTGATATTGGAAACCTTGTTGTTGTTGCTGTGGAATGTAATGTTGAATTCCACGAGGTGGGCCTTGTTGTTGTTGTTGAATTTGTTGTACAGGTGGGCCTTGAATGTATTGTGGCTGCTGACCGGCCGGGACATACTGGAGAATCATGGGCTGACCGTTAGGTCCTTGAACAATGATTTGGCCTTGGGGTCCAGAGCCACCAAACTGCTGAGGAGGGGGTCCTCTGAACAAAATTTGTTGTTGTGGACCAGCGCCTGGTGGTGGGGGTCCGCTGAATTGTTGAGGAGAATAGACGACCTGTTGTTGAATTTGTTGTGGACGTGGTCCGGGCTGCCCTCCTTGTGGGGAATGCACGATGAATTGCTGAAGATGCTGTGGAACCTGACCTCCTTGATGTTGTGGAGCCAAGCGAACTTGATGGGTAACCTGAACACCGGGATTAGCAGCCTGTTCACGTTCGAGGACCTTTTGGTGTTGTTGTTGAGCAGCTTTGGCCACGATTTGCTCCAAACTCAATTCCGTGTCAGATGTGACGGTAACGGTGTTGGAAGGAGTCGGAGAAGATGGGCTGGCGGTGAGACCGTCGTAGTCAGAGAGAGATGGAGGTGCGGACGGGGACGAGTAGATGGAAGAGGGCCCAGACGGGGAAGAATATTCCGAAGAAGAGCCTGAAGGGGAAGAAGAATAAATTGACGAACCTGATGGCCCCGTAGAAGTGTACTCGGAAGAACTGGATGGAGAAGAGGAATAGGGAGAAGAGCTGGCAGGTCCAGGTCCTGAGGAGGAGTATGGGGAAGGACCAGATGACGAGTAGGGTGGTCCTGCAGCAGAAGTGTAAGGGGAGGGGCCCTGAGACCTGTACTCACTTCCTCCGACTATACTGGGAGACCTGTACTCACCCAAACCCAGAGAGCTGGGACCTCTGTACTCAGTGGGCCCTGAAGAGCTGGCCGGATGAATGGTGGAGAAAATATTCTTGGCTTTTGGGCTACCCGTGATGACGTAAGTGTCTTTTAAAGCATCAGCAGGATTCACTCCTCTTCCTGAGGGGGAAAAGTAGTAGGATTTAGATCCCCTGGGTGGGGGCGCCAAGTACATACCATTCTTTGTTGGGTAGGAGCTGTAAGCACTAGCGGGCTTAAAAAGGGAGTTTCGAATTTCAGCAGCAGATGCTAGCAATTCTCTGTGTCCACGACCTCCTCCATGGATGGCTGACATTAGTTTAAAGAGACCGTAGTCTGTGATGTCTCTGGCGAAGCCTCGGTATGAAGAGCCTCCCCGGTAGTGGGGTGGTGGCTGCGCTGCTACCATTGCTACCGCAGTGGCTATCAATGCACTCACCTAAAGAGAAAACATTAAGTACAAATGAATTTAATTTTCAACAGGTAGAATTTCACTGAATAAAGTAAAATTAGGCACGGAATTTAATAAAATATTCGTAGCAAAATTATTCAATTATTTCAGAGTTAATTTCTTGCAGAGTTTTGAGTTGTGAATTATATAAACTGTAAAATTTTCAACTGTAAGATTTGCAGGAGGCTGCTATGAGCTTTCCAAAAATTTTAGAAAACGTTTCACTTTTCAAACGAAAGCAATCCAACACGAGCTGAGCAGAAGAACACTCACCAAAAATTTTCCCATGTTGATCTTTTGCAGAGAGACTAGAAAAGATCCGCTGCGACTACTTCTGTTCACTGAAGAAGCTGTTGTATAACTGCGCCAATGCTTGCCACTACAAGGAGCTTTTATTCATCTGGCAATGATCTGAAGGAATGAATGACCAAAGAGAATCTCACCTTTCATTCGGTAACAACAATGATGATATTGTTGCATCTCTTGACCGTTGATGAGGATTGTCTTTTATGTACGTGTGTTGTGTGCAGAGGGTACACAGTGAGAAAACGATACGGGCTGATAGTCAAGTCGCAACAATAATCGCTAGTAGGGAAACAAGATCTAAAACAACCCATCCACACGATTCGACGCGCCACGGCACCACTAGTGAGGTGAATTACTTACACTTTGGCTACAGGTCAAGTAAACTAAGTAACTCTTACTTGTTTTACATATTATGCATTCACCTACGCCATCCACGATCATGTTATGATTTTCCTGCGTAAGCTACTGCTAGAGGAGGGATCGCTGTCAAACATTTTCCCCTTGTCATAAGAGTATCGTAACGAATCGAATTGTTATTTGTAAACAAATTGATTTATTTTTTCATTCATTCGAAACTGATTCATATGTTTTTTGATAATCGATTCAATTATAATTTATTATTCGATACTGAATCAAATTTATTTTATCGAAATCGGATTACATGATTTTTGGTAAACGATTTAAATATTTTTTTCCGAGCAGAATCCAATTATTTTTGAAACTGAATCGCAATTTTATCAGATGAAATCAAATTTACACTTTTCATATAGTCCGAGTGTATTTTTGAATCATTCGGTTTAGGGAATCGTTTCACTTG
>JABASC010005098.1:0-10762 GCA_019776185.1 Plutomurus gul
TAAGTACACCATCCACTAATTCGAATACCTCCAAATTAGTCTAATATCACAAATTATGAGTAATATCTAACAAAGCGACTCTTGATTCTCGAGTTAGAATTAGAAATGTTAGATTGTTGAATGTATAAAGCTATGTTTATAAATCAAACTCTTTCACTTCCATCGTTAGATAGTTTTCACAGTTCATACTATTAAGTATTAATGAATTTTGAACCTTCAACAATTGACATTCACAAATTCACAATAGGTACAGCAGTGCTGACTGCTGACACTCTGAATTATATGTTGTAAGTGTCCTGTCCATGTGTATGTAGCTTGTGTTTTGCTTGCCGAATTCGAAATCATTACCTGTCTACTTGCGCATATTTTGATAATTTGTAAAAGACACAATTTATTTTATTTTCTGACAATCGATGAAAGCATTTGTGAATTGTCGAATTGATCGAAACATTGAATATATTTAGATTTAAATAAAATCCCACAATTGACAATAATGTTGGTTTTTTTGTGTTGGTATTTGATCAAAGTGTAGACCCAAAGAAATAAACATTCAATTTGTTTTAATTCATTCATCATTGCATTCTGTGATTACAATTATACACGACCACTAGATGAAATGAAAGTCAAAATATTTATTAATGCAATGTAACATTTTAAAGGCATGCAATCTATTTTATGTGTTCCTTATTCCTTATGTAGTCGATTATGTCGTACAATGGTGGGGCGGTGGTGGCGATGAAAGGAAAAGATTGCGTGGCAATTGCAGCTGACCGTCGTTTTGGTGTGCAACTCCAAACGATTGGTTTGGACGCTGAAAAAATCTTCAGTATTGCTCCAAAATTGTATATTGGACTACCTGGATTGGCTACGGATACTCAAACAGTATATCAGCGACTTAAATTTCGCACTAATGTGTACGAACTGAGAGAAAATCGGACTGTACGACCTGATATTTTCGGGAATATGGTCTCCAACTTCCTCTACGAGCACCGGTATACATCAGATATTATGAAAATACATAGTTGTGGTCTTATGAATTCTCTTCTAAAATTAAGGCTTTTTAACAGATTTGGACCCTATTTTGTGGAACCTGTTATTGCTGGATTAAACCCCAAAACGAATAAACCGTTCATTGGTGCCTTCGATCTCATTGGGTGCATAAACGAGCCTGATGACTTTGTTGTTAGCGGAACATGCGGAGACCAATTATATGGAATGTGTGAATCTTTGTGGGAACCGGATCTAGCCCCGGATGATCTCTTCGAGACTATTTCTCAGGCTTTGGTGAACGCGTGTGATCGAGATGCTATTTCTGGTTGGGGTGCCAAAGTCTACATTATGTAAGATATGGTTTTAAAAATATTTTTTATTAACTATGTCAAATACAGAAAATCTTTCAACAATAATTGACTTTTTAATAGCGAGAAGGATCGAGTAACCATTCGGAATCTTCGAACCAGAATGGATTAAGACGAACCTTCATCACTCTATCTAATTGGCTTTTATATATTACATACATTACATAAAACATTACATAATATAGTACATTAAGTTTTAACAACACTGGCAGTGTGAGTTGGTTCTGGACGTCTTCTTTTGAAGAAGCCTGAACGATATAGACAAAAGACGATTACCGCTAACACGACGATTCCCGCTAGTATAGACAAGGCATAAATCCACCAAGCTATTCCTTCTAATTCTACTTTAAGTTTTAAGTCGGGATAACAAGTTGTCAGACTGTGTGCTTCGTCATTACTTGTATTCTGCCGAATATCGCCCTCAATTCGAATGCGTGCTCTTGAGCGTATTCTCACTTCATCTACGGTGGGATAATCTTCAACTAAAGTGGCGTTCCATAACCTACAAAAATTAATATTTCGTTACATGTTGTATTCTCGTTCACACTGTCAGTGTTATCAATAAAGAGAAAAATTTTAAATTTACAAATACAAACCTTGAATGTATTTTTATTACAGCAGATTCTCTCGGCAAAAGATTTCGCACGATGCAAGATATTTGATAGCATTTTGCAGAGCCTCGCACACAATTCTATAATTCATAAAACACACATCGTTGAGTAAGTACTAGTTGCAGGTGTCAATGTTTTGAATAGCATGTAAAATGTTTGTAGGTATGCGCAGTGTTAAATAGTTGAACATTGGACTATTATATTTACCATGTCAACGTATGTTCGAAATTTCCCATCGCCATCTGGATCCTTTTGGGAAGCAATGATCGTCTCCGTATCCCTCTTACTGCGGAGGTGGAGAACATCCGTCACTTCAGGTGGAACAAAACATTCTCCATCTCCGTCAAGAACAGGAGCTGCCTCTGGATATAAGAGCCATTTTCCTTGTGGTTTTTCACTACCGACTTGATGTGGCCACCAAATGTCAACGTGAAACAAAGCTGCTTTCCAAGGTCCGGCGTTCCACACTTCATACTGATGAGTGACTCGTGGCCCAATTTCTCCTAAAGATTTAATTGCAGATTCTCCAATAATTGCCCCTCCATAGAACACCTTTTCCGGCTCCCCTCGTCTGCAATTTGCAACAAATCTTGTTTAAACTCAAGAAACTGTATTTATTTACGAATTGAGATAGACTTAAAAGACACTCACCCTAAAATTGACAACTCTGCCATTTTTATAACAGTAGCCGTGAGTGTCACACGGTCATTTTGGTTTTCGGTTTCTATTGAAGTTGAGTTAGCCCAAACGTGGAAATCCAATCTTGATTCTATATCTTTCAAGTTTCCAGAATCGAAACGAAGTTTCAAAAAATTGTACTCCCCCTTCTTTTTGTACGGGTTTCCCAAAGGGCATATCACTAAGCTTGTGTTGTACGGTGAGCAGCCGAAATCCACACCCTGAACGTGAAAAATATAATTATTGGCAAATATTGGCATGCAAACGATTATTATTTAAATACTAATGTAAGTAGTACGAGTAATTTAAACTTGCATCATGAGTTCGGCCAATGTAAGGCATGGATTTTGGATGTGAAATATATAGGATGGCTTCGTAGGCTGGCTCCCCAAAATTTCTTACTGAAACATTAAGAAAGAATTCTGGGTTTTTCCCTAGGACAAGGAGGTAATTCTGGTTTTGATCAGTTTCCAATTCTGTGGACGCTTTCACGTACAAATCACTTTCGCACAAGTCATTTTGACCACAGTCTTTCTCAAAATTAGCGAGGACGACTTTGGAGGCTTCTTGCTGATTTAGAATAGGATAGTTTTGAATATTTGGCAATTGCGGTGAGTTCGGTCTGTACACAGGCTCTCGTTGTATCAGCGTATAAGTCAACTTGAACGCTATCGGTGACTGAATATCTTTGGTGCCCTCCTGCACAAATGGTAAATACGCATTGCATTATTCAGAATGAAATATTCAAGTTATTATATAAAAGACAATTAAACTTTAAAAAATATATCTTGCCTTTAAAAAGACTACTTCTTTAGAACAATGCTTGACAGAACCACCACTGCGCTTAATATTAACTGTCTTGTTAACAACTTGAGGGCGGTCTGGATTGCCATTTTTAAATGTGACGCGAGAAAACTTCTTTCCATCCACAAACGTTTCGGCTTCAATGCGGTAAAGGACTCCTAATGAAGCCGCTTTCACTTGCGTCACTTCGCGAATCTCAAAGCACGCCTCGAACCCAAAACTGAATATAAAAAAATCATCAATACATTATTTTTCATTCGTCCAGAGATGAAGAATCTGCTGACATGTATTACATACACACACACACACACACACGAACTTACCACACTTGTTGAGAGTCAGGAACTTCATCACAACCTTTGGAATTGGGATCGATATCTGTCAGATTGCCAACAACATCAGTGACAATATCAATGATAGGTCTGGATCTAAGTAGGACCACCAAATCAGATTCGTAAGCTCCCACTAGTAAATCAGGGTACGAATTATTGTCCAGGTCCATTCCTCCGCTTAACGAATAACCAAAGGTCCTCAGAAGAGGAAACGATTCTGCTGCTCTGATCACCTGCAAACAAAAACAATCAGATACACTACTTCTATCATACATCATGATGGTAATGTGACAAGAAACATTGTCTAAGAATTTATGGGTCGTGCTTAAATAAATGTTATCAGAAGGAGTAATCGCTGTTGCTGGGAATACCATCATAGATCTTCTTTCAATCAGAAAATAACGCAGACACAGAGGACAGAAAACATGGCACAGGATTGATGAGATGAATGAAGGAAGGAACATATAAATATAACGCTGCTGCTGTACTAAAAATCGGTATATGATCATATAAAGGGAGGACGGAGTTAGGGAAGGAACGTCACAATGTAGGTTTATACATTAGTCAGTACTTAGGAGGTAAGGTGCAACCACGTTACATTGTGTAGTCATTATCTTGATAACTATTTCTGAACACATGCACCGTATCATGGTGCGTAAATGTCTTTCACGGGGCAATTTATGTTTACTACCTGTGCACACAAGTAGGCACAAGTAGGAAAATAAAAGTATATTCATAGTTAGAGGAGTAAAAAAGAAATATCTGAAACAAAAATGTTTATAGAAACCTGGGAGGGATCTCGCAAGACACCATCCTTGCTCCCCAAGAAGATGTACACAGCACCGAGTTCATTGTCTGCGTACGGAGCTCCAACAGCCAAGTCTTCAAAGCCATCCTTATTCAGATCACCTGCCGAAGACAATGCTAGTCCAAAGCGTGACTCTCGAGGACCCAACAGTCGATGATCGTATGAAATGTCCGAACGGAAGCCGTCATTGTTCAGGTAGATGTAGGCCGCACCTCCATTACCTTTTGAATCCGTATAGAAAGGGGCTCCCACCACTAAATCCGTCCGTCTAGCACAATAAAAATTGAAATGCATTTTAATTTCTCACTTCTCACCAACACATTGTCAAATTCGTCTGCTCTCATAATTAATAATAATTAATGTTCTTCAAAAGCAGCTTATTTCAGGTATCTCGTGGCTGCTGCCACCCTCTTTTGTACTTGCATGATTATTTCCTGTCCTATTAAATAACAATTTGATATGTATAGAAATCTTGGGAGCGCTTTTTTGAATCTAAACACTTGGTATATGTTTATATGCATAACAGCAAAAATTATGCACGAATCTGTCCATTCTGTCACATGGTTTCCCGAAGTGGACCGATGCACAAAGACCAGATTACAATAGCAAGCTTGTCACAGTATTTCTGTGTCTTCTACTTCATATGAACGATAGCAATCATCCTTAGAAATAATCTTTAGGGTTTGTTGAGTAACCTGGCCCGTTCTGGAATAAAATGTTGAAGGAGTGGACAAGAAAATAGACAGAAATGTTTCTCTAATGGAAAAGATGATGACAACGCAAATAAGGGCTAAAGAAAGGAAATGATGTCTATATAAACTGTAGCTCTTTATTGTTATGTGACGAAGGCAAAGTGCATAAAGGAATTAAATGTGCGTTCAGTGTGATTAAGGTAGAGAGTGAGAGAGAGACAAGATGACATGATAGCTGAAAGCACGAGGTCTTCGGTCTTTTATGCGATGCACACCCACACAAGGAGGGAGGCATCATAATAGATAGAAGACATACAAGAGGCCATCACAGCCTGTGAGATCTCATCGACAGTTTCGACAGCGGTGGGCATTTAATCATCCATATCAAGCACCCACATCTCATCAGATCATCCCTGCTTTTTTCACACATCCACGCAGCAACGCTTTTTTAATCGGCCAGGAACGCACAATGTACACACAACGCTTGTATTTACTGTTATCTAGAATGGAAATCATAGACTAATGTGTACTCAGAGGCAAGTACCAAGAATCTTCAGTTACTTACTTTACATTGTTTAGCATTCACTGTTGCGGAGCTTATTAAAAAACATTAAGCGTGCTCCCCTGTCTCCCAAAGTATGCACCTTTCGTTGTCGCATTATCATAGTACACAAATATTATATTAAGAATCACATGATCTCATGGTTTATAACAGTCAGATTCTGAAATATGACATACTACATCTATACTGTCCATTCTGTGTAGTTGTACACCATGTGTTCTTCTAACAAGACACAAGTGTGAACTAGACGTGCGTGATACGAACGGAGCAGCGAGACGAACTTTCGCTCCGGCTTTAACACCACTGTAAAAGTGTCGAAAGAAACACACGAAAATCACGAAAAGTCATTTCGCTAGTTGTATTTATCAGTCGTATTAGCATTTCATTCAGTTTAACCGAGACTGGGACAAAGATTACCACCATCTTACAATTTGGCTTCTCTCTGCCTCCTGTAGTTCGTACAAATAGTCAGTAGTGGGACTTTCTATGTAAATACATTGCGCAAAATTCCCTACAAATTATTGGATTTACGTAGACATTTAGTGGCTTTGGGGAAAAGAGAAAAATTTGGCAAAGATTTCGATGTGCTCTTAAATAGTCGTTTGTGCAGTCTTTAAAGACTACTGGAAACATTAGCAGAAGCTTAGCGCAAAGTTACGATAATGCGAATGACTTGGTTTAATGCACATTTCGGTAAGTATGTTGGAGAAATGCGGAGACAGGCAGTGCGTGAGTTCTCATCGGATGGGGGAACGCACAAATAAATGCCTGCTGAACAACGTGACGTTGACAGGGAACTGACACTTGTAATTATAATGAATGAATGATGAAGGGAATCAGGACGATGACGGTGACTCTGAAATACAGCCATGAAAAGTAAATAAAGTTCAGGAGAGTCCTGTCGTCATTCTTGGTGCACTGTAACCTCCTCACTCCTCACTCACCGAGAGACAAGACATTTTAATATTTATGTAGTCACATTGATACAGATGAAATTAAAGACTATAAGAAAAATAACTTACTTGTCACCATTGAGATCAAGTGTTGCTAGAGCATATCCAAAACTGAAGGCAAATCCTTCACCGGTGATGATCGCATCTCGCTGTAAGACTTCACTGTTGTTCTGTGACAGAAATTAAGTACAAATGAATCTAGTTATATTATGTAGACAGATTATAGATAAGCACATTCATATATTTAGCAGATCCATTCCGAAAAGACATGAGAACGGAATAGATACACACACAAAGATATGGATTATTCAAATTTGAAGCGATCCTTGCTCGCTTTAATAGTACACATACATATAGTACATATATGTAAGTTTATAGTTGCTACTGCTATTTAGAAAGAGGCACAGCAAGAACACATGAGTTGGTAAAGGAGGGCAAAGAACACGACACCCGAAGAAATCTTAAAAAACTTCCAAACTACATCAACTTGCTGGGACCATGTGTCTCACAGTCCTTCACCGACTTCCACTACCACCTAATCACATCAAGCGACTTCATGGAACAATATTGAAACGATTGCTCGTTGCAACCAATCTTTTTCTTTTCTTGCTCACAGTGAATAGTGAGTGGTGGCAGTGAGTCGGATTCGGATTCCTCTTCTGACTGTACATTGTATTCGGTGCATTGCACTGACGGCTGTCGTGGTGCACAAACGGGAGTGTAACTAGACTGAATGCATGCCTGACTAAATAGGTGAATAACTCCCACACATACTTCGCATAACGACAAAATGCTCAGTGACGGAATTCAACCCGAAGACTATCTGCAAGTGTGTGACTCAGCCTTGGTTCAGAAATCTTCTCTGGTGCTTATCGCTTGTTTCCATCTCATAAAAATTATTCGATAAGAATGTGAGGATTATTGCTTAAGTAATGCCATGCCATTGTGCTCTACATAGTTATGTGCACTGTAGTCAAGTGATGGTAGAATGAAAAAGACACGTTTTTAAGAGGGACAAAAAAATCAAATGACTGGCTACTCAATAGGTTGAGAAATATTTCCGTGTTTGTTCAACTGTGGTGTTCACTTTGCTTAATAGTCGTTTAGCAATTGTGGAGTGCAGGTTCTTGAAGGAAAATTTAAATTTCCTTCTGTGAAACCGAAATGACATTATTCGTTTTAGAGAGTGAGAGAGAGAGAGAGAGAGAGAGGTGCTTAAAGAGAGAAAAGGACACTTTGATTTTATGACATTTATTTTGAGAGGTTTCCTTGTCCTTATTTAGGCACACCTACTGATGCATATTTAGATAGAGAGCAAGATGTAATATCTGCCTGCATGTGGAAATGTTGCATTTCTTTCACTCTGCCTTAGATTACTACAGATCGCATTAAGAGTCCTACATGGGGGTTAAGAATGCGAGCCGCTGTGAGACACCTCCACCTCATTCGTGACAGTCCACATTACCCACAGACTATTTACTCTTCAGGTCAAGTTCCGTGGAAAGAGGTGGCTAAATGCCTTTCTGCCTTGGACAGCCACTACCAATCCACTTAAGCCATTCTCGAGCACTATTAATAATAAAATGAAGAGTCACACCAAAGATAAATCTACAGTCGCACTATAATATGCAAATTCCACGTCGGTAGTAAATAGTATGATCCTCCTTACACTTTCCAGTACAGACATCTGCGTTTACACGTAGCCTCCACATCTCCAAAAGATAGGCCAGTCCAGAAACGCTCGCCCTGTCATGTCATTTGATACAATCGTACCTCATGCACACACACTCACTCACACGCATTTATCTAATATTCAAATTCAAAAGAATTCTCAGACTCAACAGACTGTATTTTGTTTCAGACAATACGTCATTACGGCACACACTGGAATTACTACTAACCAGCTCTTCTTCTGAAGCAGAGACGCACACACTGGCACTCAGTCGCATGATGAGAGAGCAACATCTCCCTTTCACTCCATTCCCATGTTTACTCATCTGCCTGGATAAGTTTCCTAAACGAGCGTCATTATATTACACAATCCACCACTGTAACACAATGATTCCCCAGACTGGAGCGGCTAAACGGCTACAATGCATTTTAACACTGTCAGTACATAATATTATAACGTAGCTTTACTCTGCTGGTACTACTAGCACATGAAATAGTACGGTGCAGCGACTACCAAGTGCTACCACCACCGCCACGATGCAGTAGTCAATCTTTATGGGTGATTGATACTCTTTGAGTAGACATTTGTAGATAGAGAAACGGAGATGGACAGCGAAATACAAACAAAATTTTACTCTCTGTGTGCTCTATGAAATAATGAATCTTATCAACAGGTATTATTCCATTAGCCTCACATACTAGTTCCCTATCACCCCTCATGCCCCTCTCTCTCTCTTGCATCTCATCTACAAATTACATTACGCTGCATTAACTGTCTTCTTTATCTGTGTGCTCCTACGTATAATAATAGATAGGTGGTGGTAGGGTCTCTGCCGAGCGAGCACACTGTGTTGTGTACTCATGAATTAGACGAGTAAACAAGGAGCAAAAACCATGTGTTGTTGAGCCGTGATGCCGGCCTACAACACAACCACTTTTACATGAAGAATGCTCTCACACCAACCACCAAACTTCACCACTATTTAACTGGTGAATTAGAAAGACTAAAAGCTTCTCTGCATTTGTCAATGTTCCATTAGTTAGTGTTATGTATATACAAGTACAAGGCTAGTAGAGGATTTAAAATGTACATACTAATATTTTTCAGAATAAATCCATGCAAGCACTATAAGTAGAAGGTACGTATGTAGCATTGAGTAAATAGATAGGGAAATAATGTTAATAAATGGATGAAGGGAAACCTTGGAAAAGAAGATGACTTGTCCGGAGCCGGTGGCTGCCTTCGGGGCCCCGGCGACATAGGACCAGTTCTCGCTGAAGAATTTGCCCCCCTCCACGGACATTCCTAAGTAGGAGTACTTATCGACGGGGCTGTCTTCCAGAAGGGGGGAATGATAGTGATTCCTGTCTCTGTTCAAGTAGTCATCGGAGACGGAGATGCCGTACATGGTGCCTCGACAAGTGTAGGCTCCCGGTGCACCGAGCAGTGCCGTGTCATCTTTCAGGAGACAGCCTGAAGAGCCTGCTTGACAGTAGCCATAGTCCTCCAGACCTCGGCGTTGCTTGTTACGGCAGGGCTCCAGCGTTTGGTCGTAGTCGAGGTGCTGGTCCAGGAAATGACACAAGCCTAGACCCCAACGGAAGTCCTTCCCTTGATGTACGTACCGGTGGGCACACACCTACACATTCAGTTCGTGTCATCAGAAATTCCATTCGTTTGTCCATTCAGACATTTGGGAAATTATAGCTTTTTGTTTTACACGAGTTAGGAACAGCAAGTAATCCATTTGACGATAAGGCTACAGATATTTTGGGGATTCTCTTGTATGTATACCTTGTGTAGAGATAACTAGCTACGATTACTCCTTATTAGACAAACTGACAGTTTTTTCATTATCTTTCTGACGGAACGAAGCAACTCTATTTCTGTTTCCATAGTGCGCACTGTGTACCCCCTCTAATCTCTGCTAATCTCGTCACTGTCTGCCACCATAATTTACACTCAACTGTCTCTTCGCTTTACCTGGGAACAGAGAACAGATTTTCCTTCCTTTCATTTCGTTTCAGGTAATATTTACACGTTTACTTGTTGAACACTAGTCACAGGATATCCCGTCTGAATCATTCTAATAAATAGATATCTTCACACCACACACATTCACAATGGGGAAATGTAGATATAATGCTTTTACAGCTTCCTATGCTCTAACGGTAGAGTGCTATCTAAAGCTTCCCCTTTTAAGTGCATACAAAAGAACACCTACGTAGAGTTCGTGGGCATATTCAATGAATTTTAGGATTCTATGTGAATTATGGTAGTCTTAAGATTACG
>JABASC010005099.1:0-10758 GCA_019776185.1 Plutomurus gul
TATTACGTGGTTAGGAGGTTTGGAGTATAAAACATTTACATTTAGGTATACATACATATTACCTATGCAGTTCAATATTATTCGTAAACGTTTTTTTGCATTGAACTGAAGGTCTAAGGGTCTCTTAAGCGTGATTGCACGGCGAATGAAAGAAACAAACTATGGAAATGTTTCACAAGTTGAGTAAATCAGTGTAAATAAAGCCATTTCAGTTTTTGTAAATCCGTCAGCATAATCACAGCTGTAGAAAGAGAAGTAAATAAGGATGGATTTAAAAAATTATTATTGCAAATTATACTGAGAGAATTTGTTTTACTCGGAAGTAAGGCCAAGGTATTCAAAATTGTACAGGGTCACCCGACAATGCGTAAACAATTTCTCCCTGAATGGGGCTCCTCTTTGGTGAATTCTAGTTTCTATTTAGTAAACACGACGGAGAGTTTGCCCATTTAATTTATCCCTATGATCTGCGGGTAGAGAAATTCATCCAATTCTCTCTCCAATTTCTGCCAATCTGAAGCAAGAAATGAAACATAATTGGAAAGCATCATAAGAAGAAATTGTATTATGAAAGCAATTTACGAGGTTATTGTAAATAGTGCCGATTAATTCAACTTTTTTCCGTTTAGCAAGCCAGACAAAATCTATGGCTACTTCTAAAGAAACAGAGGCAAAGCGAGATCATATGGTTAGCACAAAGAATCTGCCTGATTATTACAGACATTCTAAAAGGCAAAGTTTGCAATTTTCCTAGTATAATCATAAATTAATGGTGACACAGACAGCGATTGCATATGTTTACCTACACACGCTTCACATTTCATTTTGATGTCAGCAATGCGTCGGAATAGAAATGAGATAAATTGAATATGCGTACAATCGACTTGAAAGATGGTTAGTGTTAATACGTAGAAGTATGAATGATAGGATGATACATTATGCATTTAGTTAGTTAAGTGGTACGAGGAATTAAGCCTATTGCTATTATCATGCTCTGTGTGTTACAGGTCTAGTTGCATCAATCGTTTCCCCACTATATATTATGTTCAACTAAGTAAGTGAGTATTTGTATATATTATTTGTTATGGCTAATAAGTTGAGTTGTATGTCGAAACATCTTCATCATCATCATCATCGTCATCCTTGTAATATCAGTAATGTACTTGTAAATGTAAAGGACATGGTTATATTTTATTGTGTGTCTTCTGTAAACTTGTACTTACCTACTTCTGACTGTGCAGTATGTACTTTTGTATTGTGTGCATTGTGTGATGTCTTGTCGTGTCGTCATGTACATGGAAAGGCAACTAGCAATCTACAATCCATCAAGACCGTTAATTTTTTGTGTGATAACACAGACATAATGAATAAGGTACATTAGCTCAATGCTGTGTAAATGCCTAACAAGGGGTACCAAAGTGCAAATATTTGACTGGGGCTTATTTGCAATATTCTTTTTATTATACTCTTGCCTCCTCCCATAGCACATCACTGACTTTTTGCGTTCATGCTATATATGCATTCAAATATGTCAATACGTACATACATACAGGACTTTGGGATACTACAGATATACGACACGCTAGCCTTTTCTTCGTACTTTTCGACGAGAACGCACAATGTCTATCCTGTAGAATGTCTGTGAGCAATAGTGAGCATGCATATGACTTTTTCCCGTTTCCACCGTCTGAATGAATGAGTTTCATCTTCATCCCAGCACATACATTCTCAAACATGGGCATTAGCGTCGGGTGTGTATTCTTCTTTCTCTTTTTCAAAATACATGCCACAGCATTTATACTTACTTGTTAGGGTCAATTGTATTCTCGGATATAGCAGTGCTACATATTGCATTTGATATTTATTACATCCTGGCTAGCTCCCCGAGAGCAATAATAAAATAGAGGTGAGAGCATACAACAAATGAGAATAAACCTCTGTGTGAAAGACTGAACCTTGAATTCATCGCTTTAAATGTGTAGTGTATAATTCTACAGAATGTAGTGCTGCTCTATTTTTAGTTAAAGCAATTATTATTCCCTTGTTACTCGAACCATAATTGTTAATGCTAACTTGAGCAGATTAAAGATTTTTATTTTTAGGAAAAATGTTCATAATAGTAATTCTGCATGTAATTTCAATATAAATTAATGGCAGATTAAATGCGCGTGTTTTTAACACTACTCATTTTAACGTATTGCCCATATTGTTTCCATTTTAGCCTTTGGATATTTACTGTATATTAATGAGTGGCTGCACTTGATAAAATCATTAAAAACCACACGCAGCCACACAGCAAAACTTTTCCGCTTTATGTGTGTACGCAATCATAGCGTTATTTGTATTTTAGTAATAAGCGATCTAATATTGCAGATTCAATTCCCCCGAGTATTACTCCTACAGAATGGTGAAGGGATCGGACGGACGGATCTGATGGCCGCAAGCCAACGTTTCACTTCATCTTCATCATACCGCAAACTCATCGACGTTTCAGCATCAGCACACATGTCAAAAAGCAACTCATAAATCCATCATTCAGAAATTCTACTACGTGGTGGAATACAAACCAATGTCTAGAGTAAAAGCTGACTGTCGGACTATGAAATTCATCATCTGGCCAGTGTAGTCGTACACGTAGCATGTAATAATAGAGGATTGTGTGTGGAGAACAAGAATCTCTTCTCATTTTGAATGACACCACTCACTCGTGAGCTGAACTACTCATCTTCTATACTACATGGGCATAAAATATATACACATATTATATAGTAGAGTGCTAGAGGCAGGCGTGTATAATATTGCATTGGTGGTGGTGGGCTGACAGATAGAAGAGACAACTGCCATGCCAATAAAACGGCACTTTACGCCCCTTCCCATCAACAACATCCTTTCCTTAAACTCTCTAAATCCATTTGATGCATTGAATTTTATGAACTAGGTACTTTACATTATTGCATAGACATGAATAGAATACTTCACACTTTTGTCCTAATCTAATACTTCCTCACTCAACTCGATATCTGTGTACCTTTTTGCTTTTCACATGAATAAAATAACGCTGTGGCCATCGTGGCTATTCTAAGCCGGCTTGTATCGACATCGCCGCTGTGAATATATTGTACCGTATGCATATACGTATTACCACACATTGTGTGGTAAAGTAAGCATCTTTAGTATAAATATTTCTACTATATTCACAAAAATTCTTATCACTGCCTATGCTTCACTGTGTAATTGCTTCAGCTTCAAGTTTGAATATTTAAATGGCAGTGGACGGGCAATAAACCTTTTACATGTACATATGTATGTATATAAAATAGTAACACATGCTAAATGTACTCTAGTGTGTGTACATTAATAATGTTTATGCAGACTTTTGGTGAATGTGGAAATCCTGTTACTGAAAAACATAAAACAGCACTTTCCCCAAACCACAGAGAAAATATTTTATGTTTTACTAGTTTAATGTATGAGTATCGATAGTATCTCGAGTTTATTGTTTTTACTCAATGATACTTTTTCTGGAAAAAAATCGTCCACTTTGTTTGTTCTGAAAGCATAAGGGGATGCTCGTGTTTCCCCATCCATTTATAAAATTTCCATTAAATTGTTCGACTTTTTTCGAGTGAATTTCTCAAATTGTGAGTACGTTGCATTTAATTTCTGTGTGAACTAGGGATACTAATCACACCTGCAGATACGGGAGAGCACTTACATGCCATTCCAATTTAACCAAGCTTCATGAATTATATTTTTCAAAGTTTAAAGACTGATTACATACTACATGGCACGGCAAACCGTATTTTAGTGTACATTAATGTAGCAAACAAAAAACCAAAGAGGTTATAATAAAAACAAAACTCAATTTTTTGTAGACATGTGGCGATTGAGTTAAAGGACATTAGGAGATAGAATAAGCAATAGTATTCCTCTAGTATTTTTAATAAGGAGACAACGAAAACGACGAGATGACACGGACATGTCGATTTGGATTCGACATGTCCATGTGAGGTATGCTGAGTACACATTGTAAAAATGTATGTGCGACATTTTGACATTAATTTATGTACATGTGAATTATTGACATTCAAGCAAACTTTTGTCGCATTCAATATATAAAGTGTATTCGGACCACTCATACACTCTACCTGCTCATCACTATTAAATAGTGCAGCATTATAATAACCAGCACATAATGTAAAGCAAATAGATTCCAACTCTTTCCTCGTATTATTACTAAGATGGCAAAAGCTGTGTAAAGCTCTTATAATGTGTCATTTCATATTTGCTGGCACGACCAGCTTCTCCGTTATGGAGTCTACTTTCAGTCATGCCTATTGCACACCCATATACAGAAGGCAACAACTTTCACATCTGTTATGTACTTGTCGTATGTACAAGAACTACTTGTGGGTGTCCTTACATATTAAATGCCATCATTAATGCCAGAGGTCCGACCACCATTCCATTTCTGTATACCACAATAATGTGAAATGCTGTTTTACAGTTCAAGCCTTCCAACTCTTAGCTACACGTAGAACGACATTTTGCAAAACCAATTCTGAGTATTGATTAACCATTTAATTGGAAAGTAGGAGGACACTCCAACATACTTATATTTTATGTGACCATCATAATAATACACCTGAATTACAGTTGGAGGTATGGAACAATGCTTGAAATTAAATATAAAGACGATGGTCGTAGAAGGTAGCTCCTTGCAGCCTTCAAGGCATTCAAAACGTTGTCTGCGGGTGATAATTTTACTATTGTACATAGCACAAAGTAGGCAGAAAAACTTTATTGCCTTCATACAGTTTCAGGAAAATTAAAAACTGAAGCAAATTATTCCTGCCTCCTATGTATCACCATATACTAAAATGTGGTTCTGTGTAGGTGTGTGTGTGTGATTTATGAAAGATTGGTAGGTGGTTGCATACTAATCAGTATTTTTCGCTAGTGCCTACGGACTACCTACTAATCTGTAAATTAATAAGGTCGCTTCTTTTCAATTGGCTCTCTGTGTAATTCATGGGCAGTAACTGTTTGGGTCGCGCTCATTGTCATTCTGTTTATCATAATGGAGTACAATAGAATACTCGTTTTTAACTATGTTTACAATAACAATTACAAACATGTTTGTTTTCCTTTCTTTTTATGCAAGGATAATGAAGGTAGCAGTGCTCCACAGTAAACTTTTAATATACTACGTTTCATATATAACTTGTAGAAAAAACTTATATTTGAAATTGTATTATTACAATTGTGATCCTTATTAAAAGAGGTGCTGCGAAACTTGGTTGATTTTCAACAATGATGAGCATAATGGGAAAATGATAGAGGAGCTTAACCAAGTTAAGCTGCGTGTTGTCCTGTGTGCTGTTGTAGACTTGTAACATTGAAGGAAAGGAGGAAAGCATTGCGCAGCACAACACAAAACAAAAATGAGCGTGACAGCACCTGTGGTTTGCTTGCATTCGTTTGCTTTACTCTTTACTTTCACCTGAGACCCATTTGATGGTGAGGACACACACAAGGTAGTATTTAGACACACAGCAGTCTCTCTATGTGCAATGCACGTACAAATATGTAGTAGTGAGTAAGTAGTGATGATGCCATGTCACCGTAATAAGTTCAAAACATTTCACACTGTCCCACACAGAGAGAACAGCACGAGTCTTTTATGAAATGAATAGATATATTATTTCTGACCAGACGAACAATACGGAAATTGTTTAGGAAGATTCACAGATAGCACGTGCGAGAAATAAGTTGCACAATGAAAAGATAATAATGGGAGAGTAACGCAATAATAATGCTCAACTCACTCGCTCGGTCCCTGCCTCACAGTCTCCCCTGCTCTTTGTACCGTTCGCATTATTGTTTCGTTACGGCTTATTATTATTGTCCCGGTGGTGCGGTGCCGGTGCTCAAGGGTCACACCACGCTACGTCACACGACTCAACTCGTATCCGGTCATACGAAAACGGAGCAGCTAGAAGGCTAGAGGTGAATTTCCCATTCTTTTTCTCCCAAGTGCACAAAATAGGTAGTCCAATAAGTCCAAGCTCACACCACACAGATTAGGGAGTGAAAACAAAGCTATTATACCCTAATAGGAAATTTTAGGATTCACTCTTTTAATTCATCAGCACATCACGTCACTCACGTCATGTCATGACATAAAAGTGTGTCATTCTACTCACGAAACAATATATGGGTATGTAAATTATTTGGATTCTCTCCTCTACTCTTTTCTACAGAATTGCACGAATAAAATTTAAAAATATACCTGTACGCCTGTACCCCTAGGGAGGAAAATATAAACAGGGCACTACTCTGTTTTCGTTGCAACGCAGTTCGTGCTCAGCTAAGAACTTTGCATTATTATATTCAATTGAACCGTTTGTTGTGTATATTGGAGCAACGCAATGTAATGAAATACATGATCAGATCTGAGTTTTGATCTAAAGGGATTTTCTCGTTCATGTGTGAATGTACCGACTTAACCACGGAGAGCGAGCTAAAGTAATCTACCGGGGATGCTGATTTAGATATATTGGCATACTATTTATTTACAAAGAGAGTGAGAGAGAGAGAGTTCGCATGCACGATGGGAAAATGAATTAACTAGCCACACATCATAGTATAGGGAGGAGGGTGAAAATAACCGGTCAAAGGGATTATGTCATATTAACCGTTTCGTTGTGAGGGACAATGGGTCCAATCGCCTCCAATTAATTCCCTACCAATTCAAATAAACAGCCGCTTATCCATAAAAACAAATTGGACAATTTAAGCTTTCGACGGTAGGCAAAACGTTCATTTTTTTAGTAAGTTTGCTTCTCGAAATACAGTACACGCATATAAATTCGTTGGAATATTTGTAGCATTGATTCTATGCTTGGGGTTTGGGGTTCCTTAAAATCGTGGTGCAACCTTGTCCCTGCGTTTCTGTTGTATATTTTTCATTTTTCGTCGTGGAGACGCTCTGGTCACTGAAAACTCTAATACTTTATCGTCCTTAATTACTGTATTGCTACCTCCTTCGCTTATCTTTTCCTCGTAATGGCTTTTGTAATCGCAGTAGACGCTGACCGTTGTTTGTTGTCCTTTGTCTCGTTGAATTATGGATGATGTGCTTCCCAAAAAATATTGTGTAAAAACTGATGCGGTTACCTTGATGAGCTCCAGCGACTCCATTTGTATTAATATTGTAATGGACAAGTGGAACAGAGCTCGCTGTTTGCTTGAGGACTTTCAAACACGTGTATTGTGTATAGTCCTCTAAGGCATTGTCACAGATAGGATAACTGCGTCGCAATTCATTTTTGGAGAAAATGTGTGATATTAAATATTTTACCTACAACGAAAGCCCCAGATACAATCAATCATTTCTCCTGATGGTGAGTAACAGTAGAAACCTGAATTTAGTGCATACTGTTAACAAAAAGTTTTCATTTAGAGCCGCAAAAATGAGATGAAGCATATTGTTACGTAGGAAATATTGAATAACGAGCTAATGGGTAGGTTTGCAATGGTAAAACGTTTCCCCCTATACACGCATACAAAATGTCCTGTATGACTAGAAACAGTCATATTTCGTATGGAAGAGCACATAGCAGCAGCGCCCTTATCTTCCTACAGCATTTATTTAGAGCTAACAACAGGAGTAAGCTATACTTTTGACTGAAGCTCTTATTCTATCAGATAGCTATAACATATCGTTTAAATGAAAGTTTTTTGCATCGAGTAGAAAGGCTTTCAAGACTTGTGCAAACAAACCAGAAAATCGTTTCCACATCCACACATCCATCCAATGTTCAACTCAACTCGAACTACAATCCAAAATCCTACTCGACTCTGACTACTCGAAACTCTCCTCTTTTCCATTTCATTCTCCAACTACTACTACTATGTACTATATACTAGGTACCACCAGCCATTCTCGAATTCACGTCATACATCACATCACATAACATGCGGCCAAGCAAACCACCACCACGGTGCCATCATCGCCGTCAACGCATCGGCGGCAGCCGTCCACGCGTTCGCCTCTACTTTTATATGGACTTGTACACAGTCGCCTTTCTTATTACCAGTAGTATCGATATATCAGCCTTCATCTACCACAACTACTAGTATATAGGCAAAAACTTATCTCTGTAGCCCGAAACAGAACACTCAACCGAAAAATGATGATACGGACTACTGACTGAGAATGAGAGGCAACGGTTGGGGAATTGAGATTGAGACTCAACAATGAAAATTCATCTTAGACTCTGTTCCACCATCTAATTTCTTCAAAATCAAACAAAATTCAGCGTCATAGCCGCTCTAGTCAATCGCATCAATAAGTTTCTAGTGATTTTTTGCAATCTTTTCATGTATTCTCATGTCTAGGTACATAATGAAATACGTACTCACTGCAGTTGCTATACTGGGGAAATGCACAGGAAGAACATGCACGAACAAAAAGTAACAAGATGCACAGAACAAGACTTTGTGAAACATTTGATGGTAGGAATGATGTTAAAGGCAAGTTTCTGAGAAATCTTATGGACTCGAAATTTGCAAGGCCTTCCAATTTGCGAAACACTTTTGAATTCTCGGTGGAAATTTGAGAGTCCTGTGCTCCTGTGGGAGAAAGTTGCCTAATACTAGGTAAAAGCTTGCCGAGAGAATAAAGTGGAGCTAAAGTTGTGATGAGAATCTGAACCACTTTTCCATCTTCTTCAGACTTTTTGTCGCGTCTTTGGATTCTAGTCGTCGTCGTCTCTGTCTATCCTTTAGATATATGCATAGTACACTCTGGTGCACACTCACTCAGTCAGTCCGTAAGCACAGCGCAGAAAATAAGGATTGTATGTACCTTCTGTGTACTTTCTGTATGGACTAGGCCGAGGACAGTCTTGAAATAGGTTACTCCTTTCTTCAGTTTCCATGAAAATTACTTAATGCATACTTTATTCGAATGGTGAGGACTGAGAAAGTGCACTTGCCTCTCTCAATTCACACTTGAATGAATTTATTTCTCGTTGTCTGTATGATTATATTAGATTTGAGCTAAGATTTCGCTCCATGACGCATGAATATTCTTCGACCCTTTTCCCTCCCTTACTATTTACTGTATGCCTTTCTTTACATGCATGAAGAATTGATAGAAAAGGGGGTTACTACTACCTATATCGTAGTTGTAGGTACCGGAGCATTAAAAGTAGCTACTAGTTTATGCATCTCTATTCCATCAAGATGAAGAAACAAATAGAAAAATTCTGTGAAATGAGAAGTCAATGAGTTATCAATTTGCTATGTAAATTTGCACTTAATAAAATGGTATGTCTGTTTACCAAAGAGATACTAAAGCTAACATATCAATGCTGAACCGAAAAGAGGCAGAGAAAAGCGAACATTGTCTACTCACAGCCAAATTAAATATAAGCTAGAGGATTTTACGAGCTCTACCGCACCAACTCATGTTGCAGATGTAGATCAATAATAAATCAGCTACTATGCATTTCTTGATTCGAGTTTCACACTGTTGACACGGGAAGTTGGGTTGCTGTGTCCGAGGGCACAAACTGTGTTTGCACGGCTAAAAGAATATTAAAATGTTTGCAAAATTCCACTATATTCAATACAAGCATTTCGATTGCCCAATTCCTTAATTCATTTATTTCTGGTCGCATCAAAAATACAGTGAATGTATTCGAGGTAGATAATATACGTACAAGGGAATTATCTTTTCAAGTGCCAAGTTTAAAATCGTAATAGAAATTATTATTATTATTGGTATTTGGATTAATGAATCATATTTTTAAATGTGTACAAAATACAAATTTTGTCAAATTGACATATCTTTGTAGCACAGAGTGTATTTGTACTTGAAGTGCAAAACACAATTTATATTATTGCCAGTTTTTAGGTATAAGACACTGTGCAAATATTTGTGAATGAACGTGTGTGTGTGTGTAGCAGTAGTAGCATTTGTGAATTTATTTCTTTTTGTCAATCTGTCTGTGCATATTTTCATGAATTGAATTGAAGTCAGGAATGAAGTCGATAGCGAAGCGAAGGCACGACGAACAGAGGTAATGGAATAAAATGTCGAGAAACTGAGAGAGAGAGAGAGAGAATAAGTGTTAGACTCGAGACGGACCAGAACCCCCACATAACAGAACACATAATGCCCATTGTTGATTGCATTGTGAGATGCATTGCATCGCTTCTTGAAAAGAATGAGACAGCTGAATCCTATTGATGTCCTGTCTGTGAGTTTCCTTTACAGTTTAAAAGACCATACCTGACCACAGAGAGGCTGTACATATGTATTGTGTTTTCCATTTTCCAACTACTCGGGCCGTATAGTCATAGATGTGATGTACAGGATGAGGATGAGAGAAGAAAATACTTCCATCCTCGCATCCCATGGCATTCATAAAATTGCTGGCTTTTATAGGCACGTCATAGATTGTGAGAAACTATTAATACAGTTTTACCTACCTTTCTACATAAATCTGTTGCTATTGCATTACTTTCTACATATACATATATACTTTCTATGTATACGGTTGCTATTCTCGCATTTTCTGTAAGTATACCTGCTGCATGTGCACATGTTTTATACGGTTAAGAAGACGTGAGCGTCCTGTACTGCTTAATGCCTACCAATGCCATTTATCTGTCGTCTGAAACGTAGCATTCCTTTTGTGGATTGCGAGTCATAGACTACGAGTAGCACAGACCACAGGACAGGAG
>JABASC010005100.1:0-10756 GCA_019776185.1 Plutomurus gul
GTGAGATTATTTTTCCCCTTGAGACGAGGCAAGAGAAGAGTAAAGAAAATTCTTGTGATAAAGGAGAAGAGGGAGAGAGTGAAAGTAGGACACTAGAAGAGAGAGAGAGAGGTAGACGACAGGACTTAAGTAAGACAAGATGAATTTACAGATGCACAGATAAGAATGTGAGGTAAAAGTAGTGCGTATTACTTTAATATAATAGTATACATAGTATAGAGGTTAGAAAGTAGTGTGCTACATGGTAGTAGATTCTCATTGGAAAAGAAAGCAGAGTTTTAATAATGCAACAGATCGTAAGTTAGTATGCAATTACCGTACTAGTAATTTGCGTGTAGAGTCTTAAAATTTTGCACAGAACTTCATCAGGTTACAGCAAGATTTGCAAATTGGAACTCTGGGCCGTTACGTGTTCTCTCTTCTACTCCTATGCGTATTTTAGGAAAATTCCGCTCGCATTGACTCGCCCAATGTATAGAATAGAGGACACAAGTGAAGTTGGTAAGACGATACGAAAGAGGAAAAGTTCATTATCTATGCACGTCTCATTTCCCTCTCCTGCTCTCTCTCTCTCAACTATACGAAGCGGAGCACAAATGTATACTTATGGAATGTAATGTTATATTAGGTAGTAATCTATAGGAAAATAGAAGTTCTTGAATAAATATTCACCTCTGTCATGACATGCCTTGACTGTTACGTTGAGTTAAAGCTCTCTCTCTCTCACTCTGTATAGAACATGGAAACCAGAGAACCTTCCAATTCAATCTGATAGTGGGAGAGATAGTAGATATGACTTGGTTTATCCTTCCTCTACGTCCACATCCTTCTTACACACTCTGTGAGAGAGAAATTCTGATTTTCTTGTGCAAATCCTGGGTTGACTGTGAATGAGCTCAAGTGAGATTCTCTTCTTCTACGATGCAGAATCGCGAGTCAAGTCAAGTCGTAGCGACCTTTTGCAATTTTTTTTACCCTTTCGATCCTGTCTCTTGCTGCTGCTGCTGGATTTGTTGCACTTGAATTCGGGCTACTTCGGTGCTGTTGCTCTGGTTTACTTTAGGTGGAAGAAAAATACATCTCCTTGAGACAAAATCGTGGAATGTGAATGTGACCTGGGAATTTTTCATATAGAGTGCAATGTTATAATAGTATTACTACTACATGCACTCCACAGAGAAATTATTAAAATTTTCTGCCGCATTCCCAGTAATCACAGAAGAGAGAAGAATACGAAATTGCATCGACTTGAATGAGAGAAAGAGGAAAACTGTACTCTGAATTGAACAAGGATGCATGCCGGATTTTTTTTATTAGGGTAAAAAGTAATAAGTTATGCGAATAATGAATCGCAGTACAACTAAAGAAGAAGTAATTGTTTTCTATGTACAATTGTATCGAATATTAGAACTAATGCAATTTGTGAAGCCACAAAACTGAACTAATTGTAAGTATACAGATAGAGTCATCTTTGACAATAGCAGTTGCATTGTGAAACAATTTTTAGAAATAAAAATGAATTCTGGGAATGAAATATCGACGAGATAAAGAACCCTAATAAAAATTATCTACATTAAGTAAATTGAAATGTAATTAAGTATACCTGTTTATATTTGTTTGAATGGCTAATAAACAAACACAAACGTGACTTAATTAGTACATACAGAATAGAATAATAGCCACAAATATTGGGTACTATTCAATATATACTTTTTGTATTTCTTATTGGGTTTTGTCATGCAACTTTAGGGAAAAAAATTAACTAATCGAATCCTAAAAGTATGAATTCCTGAGCATCAAGGGAAAATCAAATTAAATAGCATCTCTGAATCTACAAAATCATAATTGATATATTATAATAACTTACGAAAAATATATTGGGTGATGTATATTATATAAATAAATGCAACACGATTTCTCAACAAAGACGCGAATTACGGAATTACGATAGCGCAGTCGTTTTATAGAGAACTACATTATCGCTCAAATTTTATCGTACGTATTCCTTATCACTACGTAATTTTTAGTAAGAATTGTCTCCTCATATTATGAAGCCTATATGGTAGTAAGATTTTATTACAATTAAAATGCTTCTACCTTTGTTTCTGGCACAATTAACTTAATTTGCATGAAATTTCACTGGTGTTGCAAGTTTTACGGCTCAATTTCGTCAAATCATATTTATTTTTTGGCAATTTTTTTCTTTTTCGACGCACTAAATTGTATTAACTTTTTTCCTGTAATGTTCAAAAAAAATCAATTTTGACCTGAAAACCCAAGCAATCTTTGTAACTTTTAGCGCAATTTCTTACTAAATTTTAACTGACTAATGCAATTTGTTTTTGCAATAATTTTATTTACTTTATGAAGTACCCAGCAACAAAAAATACGATAAATTGTTGTTGCGATAAAGTTGTTTTGTGATACGCGATGACGCAATCGATAAAATGACGGGGACGGTAGCAGACAGCAACTACGAAGATTTAAAGAGGTTTGGAAAAATCGTTATGAAGTGGAAAGGTATAGGGAAGAGTACGAAATAATTGGTTGACAAAGAATACTAACGGGTTAAAGAGTACTATTCATATGTACGTAATTTTATTTAAGTCAGCCAGTTATAATTACGACTTCCTTTTATACCAATTTCCAACAGGCAGGAATCACTATTGCACACCTTCATCCGGTGGAGACGTTGCTTGCCTTTCAGCAATCTCCAAATTCTAAAATGAAATTTTTAGAATAATATGTATATTTAACATAAATATGTGTAAATACATTCAAAATAATTTACCCACACATTATGTGGGTACCATCTGTACTTCTGCGGGCGAGATGCAGCTCACCCCTTTTACCAAAGAAAAAAATTTGATCGAATTAAAAAAAACTATTTAACTCCAAGAAGGCCTTGTTCTTTATGTTGTGTGCAAGAAATGCATGCAGGGAAACTAATGAGATAGTTCTCAACACGGAATCATCACAATGAGAGTTCGTACTCTTTGTCTCATACGTATTCTTTGTTCCACCATTTGATTCGCACCATTTCTCACTCATAACTAAACATTTCATCTAGACCTCTTTGAATCTTCGTACTGCTTGTCTGGATTCACGGCGATAAACAGCCAGGATACGGGAATTACTTCAATTCCTCAACCATAAGGAAATAAATATAGTGCATTTAGTTATCTTTCTCTGCCTTTGTGCAGAGAAAGAGAGTTCCGTGTGTTTATTATTCGAGAATGTAGAGACAAATAGATGTAGCACTCACTCGGTGCATAGTTGATAATAAACACATTCATACGTATAAAGATCCATATCTGTCTGTCTGTCGTAAGTGCAATGCAACATAACATAGAAAAGAGGAAGAAGAAAGAGAAGGGTAATTGAATTAAGTGCTCGTGTGCCCGCGTCTCACAGCCGTTCCTCTTTACGAGCGACTCCCGCTCTTCTTCTTCTTCTTCTTCACCAAACCAATGCAATTCAACTCGCCTCTCCAACTATTCACACAAGCATACAAAGCTATTGCTAATGGAGATCCATATGTTAGTGTCAGGAGTTCGGTGCAATCGCTATTTTTCCCTATCCGATACTTACTCTCTTTTTTCCTTTTGTAAATCCGAAAGCATACAACTACAATGTAGTAGGACTATGTGTGTGCACACTTTACATGACACAGCCTACTTTCTCCAATGCTACTTAAATAGGTACGTTTTCCCATTATAATTCCAGTAGATGCCTTTGGCGAAGATAAAATAATATGCACACAACATATAAAACACATTGTCACATTGTATTTTAGAAAAATTACTTTCTGCTTAAAAAAATAACACTATTTCCGAAAAATTAATGTGAACCCGAAGATAATCTGATAAAACAATGAAACCCTAAATCTGCAGAGTTAAAATAATCTGGATAAATTATTTTATATTTTATATTGAGCGACATTGAAGTAATGAAGGTGTTCTTTCATTTGAGGACAATATCGACTAGTGAAATAAGGAATCTATACACACAAGAGAGTTGCTCTAGGATATTTATGTTTGTTTTCAATTAGACGACTCTTTTCTTGCTATCTTCTTGAATAATGTACAAAGTGATGGGGTTGTGTGTAGTTTGATTACAAAAGAATTTACCGAGGGTATTGTACGGCTGAATGGATTTATATGGCCATTGTGCTCTTCATTGTCCAGCAGCCGTTCAGTTTGTCTTTCTAAAAGTTCTCCGACTCTCACTCTCTTTCCCTCTGTGTGATGGGAAGAAGGCAGTGGAAAAAAACAATATAAATAAATAGTAGTTAGCCGACCCTCCTCTCATCCTCGTTTTGTTCCATCGTCATTTCATTCCCTCTTTGCCATGGATTTTCTGCTCTTATTCTCTAAGTAGAAAATCGTCAATGATGTGGTGCATTACAGTGTGGAGTCCCCGAAAAACAATGTATGGGTGGCCTATATCGCCCACCATTCAGCTTATTTCACCCACTGCATTGTTGCAGTGAATGGCTGAAGGAAGACAGAGAGAAAGAGAAGTTGCTGCACCACCACCACCACGTATAAACCGTATAAAGGAAAATAAGTGAAGAGAATACGTTCAATTTTCGCCTTTTCTTCCTTTTTTCCGACTGTATTGCTTTCTCTCCCCTCTTTAACCAGACGGGATGAATCTGAAGTAAAATCAAGACAAAATCACACGCTAAATCCCTTGCTAGTTGAAGTTTTCTCTTGCTGAGGAAATGACATGACAATGTCCAACCGGAAATTAGCTACCACTCCTACAGCCTTCCAAAGATTTCTAGTAGGTTCCATTTTTTGCGTTTTAACTGACCTTTCTTCGTGTCATTTAATTGTGTTCTGCTGTAATATCGCCGGAGTGACATTAACTTGACAAATTTATTACAATTATCACTTTTGGGAATTATTCCGCAACAGCTTATGTATTCTTTGTCACCTGGCTGCCAATTCAGTGGAGAAATCAGCCATGACATTTCATAGGGCAGAGATCCCCTCATTCTGTGGATCACAATTACAGTAAGTAAGTAATCCTATTGGAACATGAACCCAGACCTTCCCACAAGAAATTCGGTTTGTACATATGAATCATCTTCTAAGATGTAAGGATAAACCTCGATGAAGAAATGTATAAACCCGATTTTCTTTCTGTTCTTTTACCTAAAATGTATAAATTGTAACAAAGAGGAAAGATTTGTATAATTTTAATAATTTGACTGAAAAGTTCTTTCATTAATGTTTTAAAATGAATATGTAAAAGCTCTTACTGCAGCTATTTATACAATTTGTCCTGATGACGTCGAAATATTGATATTTGAATAATATTAGATCGGTCTATGTATAATGGCCAATTCCAATTCACATAACAAATTCTCATTGTAAACATTGGATGTTGATGTTACCTTTCCTTGTATCTGATATATATTTAACTTTAAGTCATTTCATTTTGTAAACAAAAACTGTTGAACAATGTTAATATTAATTATTACACCTATATACATAATATATTTATATTTATTTCCACCATTGAATCTAATCACTCTCTCTTACCCGTGCTATTTTTAAAATATTAGTGAAAGATCGTAACCAATGACCCGTAGATCCGCCTCTTTTCAAAATAATTCAATTTATATAAAATAGCTCAAACGGAAGCTTGGCAATAAATTAAAATGGCACTATTGTATCGGCCATACACAAATGGATTATCTTTCTTTTCGTTATTTAGCACAAGCTTCAAATTCTACGGTCACAACATTGCAGTAGGAGTATTACATACTGTCTTCTTCCCTTATCTCCGTGTCTCAATTGTGTGTCGTCGTCCTCTTCCTTTCAATGTTCGCTGTTGGCTTGAATGGAGACTGTGAAAGGTCCATTGACTCGTTCATAATATGACAAGTTAACTGGGCGGGCGACTGCACGATATGAAAATGGCAGGACGGGCAACAATGCGTGTACAATACGAATATTAGTGTAGCAGCCTGTCCCACCCCCACCTAACACTACTAACATAACAAGTAGTATACTACAGTTACACTATATTTAATGTAAATAGCTATATTATAGAGCTTAGAGCAAATTCAGTGCAAATGCACGACTGTAGCATTGTTCGAGCGTACTACCGGTTTAGGTACCTGTAACCGGTCCTCCTATTATTATGATCTATACATTGTGTATGGTGGTAGATGGCTAAGTAATTTCTGCTCTCATTTATGTTCTCACCATTATTAGTAACTGTCATCTATACACCATTTATGTATAGAGGTAGACCTTGTCTCAACCAAATGTATATGCATCAATATTATCTCTTATGTGTATATATTGGGAGAGAGAGCATTGGGAGTCAATAGCCTTCAACTCTCCATTGTTTAGCGTACTGAGTGAGTGAATAGGAGGAGACTAGACAAATGTTGTACTACTAGCTGTGTAGAATGAGTCGCATTTCGGCATTTTTATAGAGAAGAAGAAGCAGCAGCTATTGAGTAAAAGCAATGCAACGGAGCGGCATGTGAGTCGAGTATTCGAGTACTATTCTTGCTCTTCTCTCTCTTCTCTGCGTAGTGTCAATACTTTCTCAAGTACTTCTCCATCTCCTCCTCGTCGACTATTTTTCTTCCTCTTCTTTTGGTTTTCTTCGTCCATGCTGAACCGATTGATTGCATTTGCACCCAGAAAAGAAGAATTCACTCAACCAGAATTCACGAAGTAAAGCAAGACGAGAGAGAGAGAGAGAGGAGTCTTGCACCAACTCTCACTTTCTATCAGTCACCACCGAAGACCGAACCAATCCACTCCGTGAAGATAAGAAGAGTTCTCGAACAATGGCAACGAAAGAAGAAAGAAGAAGAAAACGGAGAGCTCTACTTTTCTTCTTTTCTTTCCACTGTTCGGCCCTGTCCATCTTCTACTTATCTTATGCTTCACTTGTCTTTCCTTCATCTTTACTTTACTGTGTGCTAAAGCCGTGCGCTGCGTCTACTATGTACTACTTACTACTACTTACCTCTTATCAGCACAAGTACCTGCCTATTAGGTGTGTGTGTGTGTGTGCACTTTTCTTACTCAATTCCCTTCTGCTCTACTTCCAACCGTAAAGACTGAGAGAAGCATGAGAGAGAGAGAGAGAGAGAGAGAGACGCACCACATCATTCCACTTTTCCAGCTGGAGAAGGCTCACCAATAATAAAGTAAGATTTGATGACGATATTTTCCACACCATGATGACATAATTTGATATGATACAAAATTGTGGGGAGAGAAAAAAATGCGGTTAGACCACATCCATTAAGATTTGCCAAGTGGTTATGTGGGCTTGGAAAAATACCTCAGAAAGAATTCCTTCATGTTCATGAATGTTTACCGAAGATTTTTATCTTTTCTTTTTTAATGTGTGCTCAGGCTTTATCTCGTCTTGTGCAGGTATAAGGCTTGCAATTCCTATAAATACTGTAAGTTGCGAAAATATCTCTAGAGTGAGTATATATAGTCATTCAACTAATGACTTCTCCAGTTCAGCTGACAATGAGTGTGTACACATTTTACTCTACTTTCTCTTCTCTTTCTATATGCTAGAAAATACATGGGATTGAGAAAGTGGTGTGCAGTTCCGTCCGTTTACTTCTTCCTAATAATACTAAGCATTGAGGAATGAGCGAATCAACTCGAATGAGCCGAACACACACACAGAGCTCTCGCAATGAAATATCGCATCCCTTTACTTTTCCTCTTGCTTTCTTTTCGCAGTTTCATTCTCGGTGCTCTGCCTGTGTTCTCGAGTGCTTTCTCTCTCTCGGAAGACTGGACCTCCACAACCCGTCCAGTCCACTTGAAAGCAAAAGTAACATTTTTACTTGCTCTCTCCTCCACTCCAAGTCGTCGTCGTCGAGACGAGAAGAGAAAATATAAAATGGAAGTGGTCGGAAATCCAATGTGAAGGACTGGTGAAAGCAAGCAGAGTTTGTGAGTATAAGGAAACCAAAACTATAATGTGATGGTAGCATTCATTCAATCTTCTTCTATTCAGATGGTAAATACATCAACTGCTACAGCGAAGTAAGACGGGAAAATATCAGAGATGGAAATACAGTGCCTGCTGAAGGAAGTAGGCAAGGGTAATTTACATTTCAATTCTGCTTTCTTTTCAATTATGTATTTTGTTTGTTCGTATAATTTTTTGGTACTTCAGTTATATGATACTAGATTTCTACCTACTCTGAATGAACGAACGGTAACAATAAGCTAATAAATCTAATTTACTACAACAAGCTAATTTGGTTAATAAAAATTAATAGTAAACGGCGGTAATACACTAACAATTTATTAGTTGTGATAGTTGTGTACTGAATCGATTCTTGTTTTTGTTTCCGCTCAAAATTGTAATCGTAAAAAAAGATATTGAACCCCGTGCATGATTGATAATAAATCTAATTAACTACAACAAGAAAATTTTGTTAATAAAAATTAATAGTAAACGGCGGTAATACACTAACAATTTATTAGTTGTGATAGTTGTGTACTGAATCGATTCTTGTTTTTGTTTCCACTCAAAATTGTAATCGTAAAAAAAGATATTGAACCCCGTGCATGATTGTTTAGTAATCAGACGAAATTAAAATGATAGATGCAATAAAGTAAAAAAGTTATACATTTAGTGCGAATAATATCGAAACATTTATTTGTGTGGTTTCCAATTTAGCGTACCCGTCCGTATGCTTGCTTGCCCCTGTTAACTATCTCTATAAATATATATCTGTACGAGTATCCAGCATAGAGAAATATTGGACCGGTTGGTCGTCGGTGTAAATTTGATAAATTTGTCGTATTTTCGTGGAAACGGCCGAAGTGAAAGATGTGGGCCGTTTGGGAGACCAAAAGAGTAAAAGCCATTCCCTTTTTCACTCTCTCGCTCTCTGCAGGAGTTTTCGACATACAGTCTACTACAGATGACATCACACACAACACAATCCTTCGTAACATCTAACCCTAAACTACTTTCTCTCTCTCTCTCTCTCTCTCTCTCTCTACACATATGACAAAAATCAAGTCGAAACCAGACCTACACTTCCCTTGTAACATATCATACTGGGAGTAGAACATAAAATAACATAACATTCCATCAAATACATTGTATATAGTAATAGTACTGTAGAATATCTCGAACACGTTCCACTAATAGAAAGCAATGCTTTATATAAACCCAGTATCTAATAGTCTCCCATCGTGCGTGTAAAATCCCTATGCATGCATACTGCTAGTAGTGCCAGGATTGTCTGCTTATTTTCCTAGTAGTCTTATATAAACATAGTAATAGAGACTTTCCAGCTCACAGACACAGACACAAACACTGCACCTTTCAGAAAAGTATACTGACATGCATACAGAGAGTGTAATACATGAGTATATAGAATATCTGTAGTAGAAGAGTAAAGGTTGCGCCACCACCACTTTCTCCTGCTTTCTATATAAGGGAGACAAGAAGGCGGGCAATATGTTGGAAATATGAGTAGCAATAATTTCTCGGGTAACACCTTTATGGTCGCATTTGCTCTGATGTTGAATGTTAGTGTGGACGTGGACTTTTACAATGGTACTCGTAGTATAGCAGCCATCGGAGTCACAGCCCACTCCTTTATAATATTTTCCTTTCGTCCCAATCTACAAGGGCAGACTCCAGCATATATGTAAGTATATAGAAGATAGAGAGAAAGCATACTATAGTTTCCTTTAGTCGCTTTGCTTTAGAGAATTCGGTGGCACCGCACGGGAAATTCAATCAGAGTGATTCATACGGAGAGAAAGATTCTCGTCGCCTTCGTAGTCGCTTCGTACTATTTATCTGTACTACGGCTAAAACCTCTCTCAACGCTCGCGTCCTCCTTCTCTCTCTCTCTCTTTGCTATACTATTTATACTCCTACTACTCTGTTTCTCCTTCAGTTCCGTTACTTTCGGGAGCAGGAATTTTTCGTCTGTGCACTTTGACTGTCCCCGAATCGGAAATGCTCTACCCGGGGTGCTCTTTACAAAGCAAAGGCAAGCAACCACATTATCAACAGCCACCAGGACCGTAGTGACGTTCGTGTCGGTCGTATGGCAAATGACGACAAGAGAGACAGGAACAGCAGAGGAGCACGGCAGACGAAAAACCAGCAACTCACCGCTCCACACGACATTTGCGACGGTGTTTGAATTGGAAAAAGTTAAATTCTTCCACAGTTCCTGCAGGAGAAGGTGGATGTAGGTGTTGGTAGTCACAGAGGAACTTTAGTTAAGTCAAGTTTATATTTTATATGCAATGCATTTCAGGTACTTTGAACTCTTGTGCTCTATCTGCCTAACCTGACGATCTCTTTTCTGTGACTCGATCTCGTCTCTGCAGTAGTAGGTAGGTTGTAAGACTGAATGTGTACTGTTAGCTACTGTTTTATACTACTGGTAACAGGGAGCTGTGAGATTTGAAGGTATGCGTGAGATCTTGCTGGTGGTTTTAGCAGTTTATCTGTGCAGGCAACCGGGAAACTATCCAGGAAGATACATCGGTAAGGCCCTTGATGCATAGAAATGATTTTTCCCTCTCACACACATCACATCTGTACAATGTATTTCTTTTCGTATGTGCAGAACACACACACACACACACAGAGAAAGGGCGAGAGAGAGAGAGTGAGCAGAAAAGTTGCAAAGAGAAAGAAAGGAAAGGCTGTTAGTTTTGGCCAGAGGACTGACTGGAAAAGTTGTATAGGGAACGAATATGTAGGT
>JABASC010005101.1:0-10755 GCA_019776185.1 Plutomurus gul
TTTAGCGAACCCTGTAAAGTCTAAATAAATATATCATGTAACCTTATATCAATACTATAGATAGTATTGCATAACAATCTGGGAAAGAGTAATTATATTAATCAGCGAGGGTTATAATTATAGAGAAACGTGTTTGTGGAACTCTTTGGTGTGCAAGAATAAGTTTACAAGTTGTACTCATATTACTAGGAGAAAGTGGAAGCTCACTCATTTAGAGGTTGAACGCATGGCTGGGAAAACAATGTTCTCAGTGATTTAAAGAATGCGATGCCAGGGTGAAGTGGTTGGTGTTGGGCGCAGATGGGAAGCATGCGAAGATCAATGAAATTGGGTTAAAGTGATTAGAAGGAAGGAGTATTTGGTTTCGCGTTCTGTCAACAGAATTCTCATGAGTAATGAGAGTACCTACATGTGATGTGATGAGGTCGGGTGGCAAAAAGGGCCCTGTGGCAAAGCAAAATCCGACATTACGTCGTGAGATTCATCCAATTACTCCGTCGGACCAGACCACAAAGGTTGCTTGCACTGAATCCAGTGGCTTTGTCTCGTCAGATTGATTGATAACGGGCCCACACAATAATCTACTGAAGTACATCCACAAACAGTCAGCTCGACGTGTTTGCACATCTGGCCGAAAGGTGATCTCATCTACCGGAAATTCAATGACCGATTCTACTTAAACCCTGCTAACCAATATCTTCATAAATATTACATGTGATGAAAAAATATTTTCAACATGTTATTAGGTATATACCAATGCAAATATTGACAGGATGCTATATGAATTTATACTGAATTCATAACTGTGTTTTGGATTAATCCATTACGATATTATTAACAATAAATATATGCAAATTAATGTTTAAATTTAAAATGTGTGTATAAATTTCCCTTGAAAGCTTATAATTTTTGCTGTGATAGTTTCAAAAATAAATATTTTATAAACAAGTACCTAGTAGTGCACTCAGAGTGAGTTTCTCTACAGAGACACATGCAAATATGTTTAGGTATCTCTGTAAGTTTGGCTAAATATTAATATATTAAAGTGTCAATGGCCTGGCTAGTTTCTACGGTGTGCTCTTTTTTTGCTCCTGCCAGCCTTGGGAGTATGTTACAGCAAGGAAGAAATTGGGCGACTAAAGAGAAATAAAAAATATATGAGAAAGTAGGGAGAGGCCGAGAGATGCGGGAGAAAGTGCATGAGTCGGCAGTAGATCACTCGAAATATTGCTGATATTGCACATGTCTATCAGAGCGAAGAAGACGTGGAAAAAACTAGGTCGTTACATTTCCGAGAGCACGATTACTGCTACTCTTGTTACCTGATTACCTAACCCAAATACTGATTTCCTTGGGCTCAACAGTCAACAAGCCTATTGTCTATTCAATGTGTGTGAGCGCTGCTGCCCATGAACTGGCGGGGGCTTGTAACGTGAATTGATTAGTTTCTCTAGCCTACTCTTTTGATCTTGTAACCCGACCTCCATGGATTATAAAATATCTGCGCAGACTAAAAATAAAGTAGCAAGATAGATTTATAGGTCCTAGATAATTATAATGTTTTTGCATACTTTTGGCAGCGTCCCGGAAATCCTCAATAGCATCTTCAATAGATTTCAACAACATTTGGAGTTTTTCCACGTTTACTTCTCTGCGACAGTGAAAGCAATATTGGTCGAGATTAAAATATTTTGTGTATAATTTTGCTAATTTAGATATTTGTCATGTTTATAAACCATCGGACTTTTAATGAAACCAAATATAATTTCAAAAATTGCAGAAACCTATTTATTACGTGCTTACGTAATATTCACGGAATCCTTTGTTTGGTGTCACAATTTGGAAGGCCAATATTACAATGGCATTTTTTACTACTGTCTGGCAGTGCGTGCGCTCGTTGGATTGGTGCATGACTTAATCTATTCATTTATTACGGTTGCTAAAACCATTTCATCCTGCAGGCTTAAAAGTAAAGAAGGAATGTGTGCCAGCATTATCCAAGAATGTTGGGATTTACTTGGTGAGGAGAACAATCCAAATTTTTTACTTTGGTTCCAAATCCATGTTCAGATTGGAGGCTGAGTAGGCAATGACGCCAAAGGGCGCACATGTGAAGAATGTAGTTTGGTGTGTGCAAGGCCATAAGAATCTACGACTCGGATTCCGCGTACGAAATGGACACTGAATTACAAGACTCAGGTGTATTCGACGGCTGAAGAAGCAACGGCTCAGAAGTGTCTTGTAGGATATGACATCCCATAAAGCAAATAGTATGGCGGCTGATAGGCACACAAATATATGTGGAATGGAATGAAAACTATTTTCCTTGACTTGAATGACAT
Organism: Plutomurus gul; assembly: GCA_019776185.1. Taxonomy (NCBI): domain Eukaryota; kingdom Metazoa; phylum Arthropoda; class Collembola; order Entomobryomorpha; family Tomoceridae; genus Plutomurus; species Plutomurus gul. The sequence goes on from JABASC010005101.1 coordinate 2,343, forward strand.
AGTCCCCGGCAGCATCAATGATAGGTTTTAGAGGCGGACAGCATCCACAATACCTTTCTCTGCTCTGTTGTCGTGAGATGCAGAGCCGAGCAGAGAAAACAATAGGTAGGAAGATAATATTGACGGAGAGTGCATCTGTATCCACATGAAGTCGAAACCCTCGGTGCGAAAGGAAAAGAGCAAGCTGGAAAACGACACGAACAGACGAAAATAAAAGTGCAGACAGGAGCACTCGACAAGACATCTGTCCGCATTTGTAATTTACATGCTTAGCTACTCCAACGTGAAAAGAAATGAGACTTTGGAAGATGAAGGAAGCTGTGAAAGTTCACTTGGAGTCAACTGAAGAGCTCATTGAAGACATAGGCCGTCACACAATGAAAAACAGTGAGATAAAGTTGGCAAAAAGTGAAAGTCAAAGCGAACCGTGTCTTTCTGTGACTTCACGTGATTGACCGAGGGAAGAAAATGGCAAAGAAGAATAAACAAAGACTACAATTATATGTAGCTGATGTGATGTGAGTTGACTGACTGCTCTCATCTCATTTTCTGTTCCCACTACCACCTTTCCAAAAGAACAAGTTCACTAGAGACGTTGTGCAAGGCATTCTCGTCTCCCCACTCCCACCTCCAGTTCATAGAGAATGGAAAAACTTCCCAGACTCATCTTCTGTGTGCTTGTCTCACTTTCCGTTTCTCTAGTTTAGTTTGCTTGTTTTTCAAAGTTTGAGGTAGACAGGAGCTTTGTGTGTACCTACAGTCAGTCAAGTATTCTTCTCTCTCTCTCTCTCTCTGACAAAAGTAGAAAAAACTTTAGGACACACACACAGACACAGACACACATACATACGGATATCACTAAAGTAGACTGCAGGAGTTTCTTGGTAAGGTTGTTGGCGCTGGTCTGGAATATCTCTTCCGACTTCCCATCACATCACATTACTTCCCCTCTCTGGTCGTCTAGTCTCACTGTGAGTCGAGCTAACCCAAAAGCTTTCCAAACCACACACGGAGAAAGTACAGACATATGCAGTTTGTGTACAGAGAGAGAAAGGACGAGTGCAGCGCACTACAAAAAGTGAACGAGACCAGATCGGAATTGACTCGACTTCGGTTGGACAGTATTCCGTCTCACATTTGCAATCTAAACCACAAAGTATCTCCACATGAAAAACAATATTCGCCAAACTTACGATACTACTTACTATCATGATACTAGCTACTATCTGTATAGTAAATAGTGAAATATATGAGAATTGTCTAGCCTGCCACGGATAAATAACATGGACGGGTGGAGCTCTGCATGGAGCAAGGTGTGAGCAACCTGTGTGTCAGTAATACCTGAAATAACGTACATTATTTAGTGGCCTTATAGTTTTCTTTATCAGTACATTCAGTAGATAAAGTGTACAAAGAGAGATAAGCTGTAGGCATTTATGGGGACAGGATATATTCAATATCTGTGGAATATCGCAATGAATCGTGTTTACGTGCGCGTTGCAAATAGAAAAATTCTAGCAATCAGCATCTCTTTCAAAATATTACCTAATTCACCGTTATTGTGTTTAGCATCGATGTACAGATAAAGGTAGAATTTTCGGGCCTGGATTCTTGTCTGTACTTACTCCCGAATCCCATTACAATTCTGCTTCCAGGGAAATGACCTTTCACCTTACTTTTACAACCAAAACATTATTAGATCATTCGTTCCTTGCCTCGTACCTTGGTACTGGTATCTGAACTACCAGAGGATTTCCACTTTTACTTACTACCAGGGAGGAGGAACACCCGCGAGTGTTAGTCGACTCTTGCGTAGACTTTCTGACGCCAAAATGTTCATTTCACCCGTCGGAAAATAAATCAAATCTTCCAATGCACATGGGAAAGTTTCACTCGTGTTCAAGATCTCCGGGTGGCTAGGACTGGCTGTAACACTGTTTGAAATTAGAGTAGAGGAAACTAGTTTTCGTTGTTGAGCAGAAATTCAGTTTATTTTATGCTGCCTACTCTTCCTAGCAGACAGAACGTATCCTGTGGGTGGTCATTGCCCTATCGAAATCCATAAAACTCGCAAATCTAATCTCTACTTTTTAATCCAGAAAAATTGTGATAACTTTCGCCAGAATGAAAATTAACATTTGTAATAAAGGACTGCTCAACTACTACAGTTTCAGAGAACACATATGTTTACTGTTAAAAGTTGCGTTAGAAAGTGTCACATCCTGTTTAGGAACTTTCCTTTTTAGTAATTTGATTTTTTGCAATACTTTTCCTTTGATTTGTCAGTAAACAAATTGCAGTTTGTTCTGCCATTGTTTAGCAAACAATGCAAGGTGAAGATTAGTGCAAAAACTGACATTGCAAAAAATTCTCATATTTTAAGTGTCATATTCATTGCTTGCTTGCTTTAATACATAGACTTATTGTAATACATAGTAGTCTAGTAGTAAAAGCTTTTATGCTGCTAGTGAATGGAATGATAACCGCGTTAGATAGAAAGTAGACATTTATTCCAGCTTTAAGAATCTCTTTTTTTGTCCTTGCTGTCAACTTTTGTTGTCTCATCTTGACATTCTGCTTTCTCTCACTTGCTTTGCTTGTGTACATACATTAATTCGCCATATTCGTTGTTTGCTACATTTCACTGACTTGTGAGAGGAAAGAGCAGATAAATGCTTCAAAGGTTCAATGAAGTCTTTCCTGTTGTGCTTGAGTGGTCACTATATTCATTTATAGGATTATTTCCACTGGAAAAATGTCTCCTTTTTATCCACTTTATTGGAAGCATTCCAGAATGAGTGAAAGTTTACCCTCAAATATGCTTCGGGGTACATGTGCGCCCAACACATTATAATTTCTCTTATTGTATGAGGTATATCTTATTGTAGGGAGACCGAAACCGACAGATCTTCTCACTATATATATTAGTTACAGTCGCTTTTCTCTGGAGAGCTTCTTCTTTCATGCACTTACTTACTTACTATTAGTTCATACATGACTGAAAGTTTTCTATTTGTTTTGAATTTGCTTTAATTTAATTTTGTTTCCTAGATAACTTGTACTTTTCTCTTTCAGTTTTACGGATATGAAATGTTTGCTCCTATTCCCACAGTAAAGAAGCAAGGCATATAATATATTTTCCTTCCATTTATTTATTTGCATCAGGAAGAACGTGATGCGCAACGCAAAATGAAGTTGAGGACGATTTTCAGCTGGCTATTAATTAATACATAATGCCATAGTAAAGAAAGTTTAGAGAATGACACTTTAAAAGGTAAACTTTTTTACGCAACAACTAAAAATATCATTAATGAATAATTTTATTCTCTAATTCAGCCATTGTTGCACCAAATCACTGTTTAAATTTTTCAGAAGCGGAAATTAATCATTGAACATTTACAAAAGAAGTTATATGGAAAAAAATTAAAAATTTTAGTTTCTACTTTCTTTAGCTCAACACAATCGTGTTTACACAAGCTATTATTTCTGTATACCATTCATTGTTTAATTAAACAAATTAAACATGGAGCGAAATTTTAAATCAGCCCAATTATTTTCGTTAAAAAACGTAGTATCAACAATCAACATGTGTAATCTAAACGGTAATACATACAATGTATACATTTTGAGAAAATAGAGCCAGTAGGTTATTCAGGAAAGAACGTGTGCAGCGATAAACAGCGAAGCACGATACAGCCAACATGCGTATTAGATGGTGGGAAAACGAATGTGGAAATTCAGTAGTAAGGATGTCGAGAGAGGGCAAGACGTGGATAAACATGGAAGTCAGCAAAATAAATTGTATTTGTCTGAGGGCCGTTTGCAAACGTGGTGAGTTTGGCAATGTATTTATTTTCTACGAACAAGATCAAAAGATTCGCCATCATACGATTGTTATTTATCTTTTCTTCCTCTACGCCCTTGCCACTGTTAGAGTAGACCAGCACTCGTGATACGCAGTTCTGTGCATCTTTCAACAATACACTTGTTAGCAGCAAAATGGAAAATTAAGTATTCAGAATTATCACAAATGACTTTTGTGAATTCAAAAACGAAATAAAAAATATTTTTGTATTTCGGTACAGCAGTTTTATCCATTGGCATTTTTTTCATAAAAGTAACAAAATCATTTGCTAATTTCAGCGGCAGTTCTTAAATTGTCTAATTCACTATTTTCACGCTAACAATTCCACGCTTTCACTGTATCCGTCTATATAGACAATATAAATAAACATTACATTCACTTTTTTCTCTTATTTATTTCCAGATAAATATCGAACGCTGACTATCTTCACACTATTGTACAATATCTCTTCTACTACACGAGGAACATATGGAATTGCATCTTGTGTAATGAATGAATTACTTTGTAAATTGGCTCTTTGTGTCAAGTTTCTCTTTGTGTTTCATGGTTGGTGGTAGCACAAGGCCACATTTACAGATAGAAAGAAGGACTATTGCACAAGAAAGTAATTTTCAGAGGATGAAGACGAGCAGCCTCCAACTTAATGAATTAATCTTCTACTCCTTTCTTATTCCTTACGCTGTGTTAATAAATATTTCTTGGATACATGGTAGTTTCTCATAATTACCTTTACGACCTTGGAATCGATCACAATTATCACTTGGTGCGTGAAATTAATATCTAATTAGAGTTAGATATATTTCTGCACCAGTTTTTATATACATATAATAAGATTGTTTTATTTATGATACGGTTCCTGCCATACGTTTTACTGTTCTGTTTTCGTGTACAGTATCACATAGTGACAACAATGCACGGTATACGTACAATATTTCCCGATATAAATATTAGAGTGAAAATGAAAAAAGTGACATTTCTCTCCCCCGCCTGCAGATTTGAGCTTCTTGTAGGATTTTCAAGCTACTTAGTTGTGTTTTGTTATTCTGTGTGTGAAGGGAAGGAATCTATTCATAAATTCATGAGTAGGATGACAAGAAAGAGAATTTGACGCCTTTTGAGGATGGAAGTGAATAAATGTGCTGTGAACGAACTTCCTTTCTTATTTTCACCACGACTTTCCATCCAGCACTATCCATTTATTTACCAGCATTTCGTACGTATACAAATTGTATGCAATGCACAGCAGAATATTAACCCGTCAAAAGAAGAGCCCGCTCTACATGGAACCCAACCTTTCGGATTCTGCTCATGGTTTCCTTCTGCAAAGATGGAGCACCTTCCAGCAGTCGGCGCGCAAATAATAAAGAATTCAAAGGCGAGCAATATTAGACGGGACACAGATACCGTAGTCACGTCGAATTAAGTCAATGAAGTGAATTCAAGAACTGAAACAAATACAGGCTGCATCTTTTCCACCATTCCGCCGCCAAAGACAAGCCTTTTGTTTCGCTTCATCTCAATCATTTTTTTCACAGATGACGAAAGGAAAGTAAAAAAAGTCGCGTCAACGAGATTTGTCTATGTTGCACAGTGTAGTGAGAATTGTTCCGGTCGTGTCATCAAGGGACGCCGCTCGGCCTTGTCCTTGTCACCATATGCATCTCACACAACTCGTCAGTCTCGCTCACATCCACTTTTTCCCAGATCCCCGTCGTCGTTAGGTGTCTTATGTACACTTTGAGTACACTCATGCATAAATGTAAATACAATACTGTTGAAATATGCTTTAAATGGATACAGATATGTAGTGGAATAATGTTGCAAAAAGTTTGCAACTTCTAATGTCACCATATGAAATGGACGACCGTCAGATTGCATCTAGGAATATACGTGGGTTGCAGTCAATACTCTCTCGAATCCCCGAATTCAGTCGGAAGTCCATTGTAGTACGAGCAGAGCAAGAGAGAAAGATGTGCAACTTTCCTTCAGGCAACTTCATCCCATCTCGATTCTAGACTCCAGACTCCATACCCTACCACCGACTGACTGACTTTATTCACTAGAGCACGACTGCACACACATACCGTACGTTTTCGGAACAGACACGAATTATATAGTGCATTACGAATATATACAGTTATTCACATGCTGCATATAGTGAAAGGGAGGATATAGAAAAAAGAAAATCTGGTGGGCTGAAGGGACTCGCTTTCATTCTAGTGCATAATATATACTTATGGCTTCGATCGTTCTTTCACCTTACAGGGCAATAGCACTTATAGGGGAATCAAAGAGAATTTACGAACTTGAATGCGAACCATTTAAAACCATTTTAAGTTATAGTACATGGTACGACAGTTCGCAGATCGCCGAATATAAAATTGCTTTCTAAATACATATTATAAGTTAAAAGGAATAATGGAATAGAATGAGCTCGAATGCTGTACGTGAAGAAAAAGACACGACAGCTCACTTACGAAAGAACATGTTGTAGAAAGGAGAGAAAGTGATACACTAAGGAGATCAATCTTTTCATCGTGAAGTTCACGCACTGACTTTGCATTCTGTATATGAATCTCTTCCACTCCACCACAATGCTTTTCTACAGAAACCAGCATATGCTCAAATTTAGTTAAGGACCTGCTTCATCTCGTTCGTTGAGTTTTAAACCTTTCACTGCCGACTTGTGAATGCTTATACACATAATATTAGTATAAATATATTTATAAGTTTCATGCTTTCTCCTGTCTCTCACTTTCTCCATTTTTCTCTATACTTTACCATTATATTTTGTGTGTACCCAGTGTCTGCTTGAAGTGAATTCACCCTTCTTCGAAGAACGAGTGAAAGGTCAATGTAGCGCTTTCCATTGAAAGATGAAAATATGAATTTGAAAAGGAAAATATTCCAGCCTGTATAACATTATGGTCCATGTAGGCCAGTGTTTCCTGTAAACAAGGCCGCATCAAGGTAATCTGTAATTTTTACAAATTATTTTTTTATGAGTGGGAAAATGTAACTCTTCCACGGCCAAAGGGTCGAATCAGAACTAGGCGGATGCTTGAGTCTATGTAGATTTTCAATGAGCAAATGGGCTTTGGAGTGCAAACTGATTGTTGTGGGAGATTTATTTCCCCCCGAATGACGTTATACAAGTTTATTTTTACATAAACAGAATTGAAATGTGGGCGAAGAAGCGACTGAAGTAGATCGAGGGAGAGTTAAGGAAATGTTAGTAAAAATGTAATAGAATTTACAGGAAGCAGTGTATGTTTTGAAGGTTTGCCTGCATGGTTTCCAATGCGATGACAAGGAATACAAAAGCAACGTTGTATCACCAGGAAACCATAAACATAAGTTTACGACTCCCTATGCTGAAAGACACATGCAGTCACATCCGGACGACTTTCACCCAGACGACCAATATCTTGCACTTGTTCAGCTATCCAAGCAACTTGTATTTCTCAAAGTCTCTCTCCATGTTTTCCCTTGTTCATTCGGGCAGATGCATAGAGCACATTCGTCTTCCTAGCAGTAGCCATAGAGAATCAAACGAAATCTGTCCCAGCCTTTTTATTGATATTTCCATCGTGTAATTTATACCGTTCATGATAACGTGGCTAGATTTATCACCAATAGTTCGGTTTATGGAAGGAAACAAATTCCTACTGCCTCATGTGATCTGTTCAACTCGTTTCCCAAGTACGATATCAAGGCACCGTACGTTGTAGGCGTCTGAATGGAGTGCACCACCTTCCTCATTCATTCACTCACATCCGATGGCAGTAATAGAAAAATAATTCGATTCAAGAATGCAAAATCCTTTTATTTAATGACTTGTTTCAGAGTAATAACGACAGTGTTTTAATGAAATGTTCTGAGTAAGTCTGTGGACTGCTTCTGCAGAGCACCCTACTGTATATGCCACTTTCTATAAGAACAAGAACTATATGACGAGAAAATAGACTCAGCAAAAATTTAATGTTCTCAAAACATCGTTATTCTGTTGCTACCAATAAGTGTGTAAGCACTTGCCCTTGTAATGGGATTTAGGTATACTTGGATTGGTACACAGTACACTGTCTCCATATCCCAGGTTTTGCCTTTATTCCCTCAAAGACAGAATTGCATTTGCGGTGCTGTACAGTCTGGTCCACCCTGGAGAATGCCATAAAAGCTGAAACTAATAAAACGTGACTGAATTTGAGAAAGTGGATAAAAGTACATGCTATCCTCTGTGCTGCTGCTGCTGCTGCTGCTGTCACAGAAAGAATGTAATTACAGATGTAATACATTTACACATGCTATAGGTAAAAATACTAAGTAATTGCGACAAAATCAAACGCACAACAAATCTGTACTTGGCCCTTTGATACTTATACTTATACATCATTACACAAAGAATCCTATCGCCCCTAAGGTATGTATATTTTTGTGTTTTGTGCGTATGTACAGGTAATAATAGACTATTATAAATTTATGGTTTACGTACGTTATTTTGAATATGACGTCATTTCGCGCGATAAATGGCTGGCGGGAGGTAAATTA
>JABASC010005102.1:0-10754 GCA_019776185.1 Plutomurus gul
GAAAGTTCCCAAAGTTTCCCGAGGTCCGGGAAAATTCCCGGGAATTTTGGGAATATTTCCGGCAACTTTCCGGCAATGTTTCCCATTTACAACCCTGGTATACATACAGTATGCGCCTAATTTGTTACGTAACGATCGAAAAGCACTATATTTAAAGGAGGCTGACGACAATTTGTAAATGACGATTTCATCGAATGGACGTAGGAATCGAGACAAGATTGTGTATATATGGTAACAAGGTAGCAAATTAGCGTTTTGCAGTACTACCGTCGCGTAATGATGTACAGTTGGTGCACAAAGGAAAACATGCATTGGTAGTTACGTGGGAGAGTTGGTAGGATTTATTTACGTAGGCTGGTTTGTGATGTGTATTTAAAGTACATACAGATTAGATGAAATAAATTACATTTTAATATGGAGCAATAAAAATCGATAAAGCTACTTCAATGCTTCAATGATACAGCCATAACAGCTACTGGTTGGAATTTCAATGTCCAATAATTTTCTTAATAGGCACTTTCCATTAAGAAAATTGTTGGGTGTGTTTGATGACCTACGCAGATGAATTTTACAATAGTGTACTCAGCTGGAAGCAATTGTAAATAATTGAATAAGGTAAGTAATTCCGGAAAACATACATACATGAAGAAAAATAACCATGCAAACCTTGAGAGTGATGTCTACAATTCTGACATTTATAATACGTATACCTATACGTCATAACAAATATGAGAAAATATTTTGTATTCATGTATAGCACTGTGCATGTAGTGTTTTGAAATATCCCAACCTATTTACGAATTTATGGAAGTGAAATTTGTGAATTTTCATTCAAAATTTTGAATACTTAATTTTACACTTTTACCAAACTGGTTGAGACAGTGCCAAAACATCTACTGTTCTGAGTAATTCTTTGGAAAATGATGGAAACAAATTTTTTATAACTGATGAGATACAGAAACGAATACTGCGGTTCCAATCACTTTGAAACCACAAGCATGACTAGCTAAATTTCTCTGGGTGCACTCCGGAGCGCGTACAGTAACTCTAATCTAGCTAGTCATGTCACAAGTCAGTAATGTCGTTGTACCTTGTATCGCTGTGCACATTTCGGTCCACCTGTACGCTAACGAATTCTACCTGGTAGCTGCAGAAGGGAAATAAAGTATTTCTGACAATTGGATTCCCCTTCAATCACCACAAACAGTCGTGATGATTTGCTCTCTGCATCCCACATAAGAGCAGAAGGTAGAAATAAATTTTGCAATTCCCCAAATCACTTACCACCATCTACTCTCACTTGGCAATTCCCTTTGATGGAAAAGTTATGGTGGGTAGATACAGTATGCAAGTTTCTCTTAGGAATACAGACGTTGTTTTCATTCTATTGAATTCCTTTTGAGGATCTTTTATTATTAGGCTGTGCTATACTTATAAAAGTAAAGTAATGAGATTGGCCCTGCTTCTTACATTCCTATGACAAGTATTTTATTCAAAATGTTGGTCGGGTTACTTTATTGTTAATTTTCTATTGTCTGTTGAAATGGAAGAAAGTTTAGGTTGTTCCAACTAGGCAATACATATATATTCCCATTTGAGCTGTTAAATAAACGAGGAAAATAAGTGCTGGTGTTAGTTGTTTAGCAAAGAAAAGAATGACAGGAACACAAGAAAGGCACAAAGAAACAGACACATAGGAAAGAGTGGTGAACTAAAATACAAAGAGAAAATTCAAAGGAGACTGTCTTTCTTGTATAAGAAAACTATTCGGAACATGCTGACAGTGGAATTTTCAAAGTTTGCTTAGCTACACGCTGTAATGTTTACTCATGACGTCAAGATAAGAGAAAACTTCAAAAAGAAAGCATCAGGAGACAGCTTTTTGCCAGAGTTGATCTGATTTGAGGAAAAAGTGAAAACTTGGGGCTACGTGTGCATTCTCTCAAAGTGAAAATATGTTCAAGAAAGTAATAACAGAAAATTTCTTCACACTATACCAACGTGTGATGAAATGGCGGAGCTTTTGTATACCTAAAGGAAAATAATAATACTCTGCTCCCAAAAATTTATCTCGCTATTCTCTTTTATTTTACTATTATTGACAATAAGGGTGTCAATTCCCCCGGCTAGATCCAGCCTGGATAAACCGAGCGCGTTAAGCTGCTGAACATGAACATGCTGAACAAACTTATGATTAAATATGAGTCGTAATATATAGATGAATGGCAATGTACATGTCTATACTAAATATAGACATGTCTCTTCAAGTGGAATAAAGATGGGAATCTTTCGTGGCATGGGTTCTAATGGACTAGTAAATGTCACTTCTTTATTTGACGGCGGAGAAACAGAGCCGGGAAAAAATTCCAGGCTCCCTACTCGAGTTTAGAATGAGAATTCAAGTTACACTTCGTGATATTAGTATTGTCACAGCTTCAGAGACACAAATGACAATAGAAATAGTTGACGGCATTACTTACAAGTGGCCCTAAAATTCTATTGCCGTTTGATAAATGTCTTTCTTCCAGCAGCACAATATTTTATGAGCAAAATACAAAAAAAGACAAATGTAATATCAGTGCATAGAAAAATAAGTTATACTATTTTAAAAACTCGTTCTTTGAAACGAAAATGAAAGTGGTATCGTGTCATCTCGTATCAGTATGTGGAATAAGATGCAAACAGAAAGTTTCTGTTCATAGAGAAAGTCTGGTGAAAGTTTCTTTGCCCTTGCTGCAACTCTTGATGTGTAAATTTCCATGTAGCTAATGTGCAAACTAGTAAATGTTACGGACCATTGCTCACTGATGGAAAAAAAGACAATTTCTATCCAAGATTGTTTAGGACTCTTGTATTCAAGACGAATGAATTTAAAGTACCTGCTACTTATTCTTGAAATAGATTTCCAACATAACCATTGTTTACGAGGAAATGTGCCGCTGTAGTTGGCAATGGTTATGGAACGATTATTGTAGTGAGAATTGGAGAGTTGTCTCGAATGAAATGCTCACATATAACATGGAAAAGCAATACCTTCGGTCATTATTCAGTCGACAATATATTTATAGGAACTGGATACACCATGAAACAAAAGTATACAGATATTTCCGAATACTGGCATTGGATGTGGTATTCAATTCTTGCTCACACTAAGACTACTATGTATCTGTTGAGAAGATCTCATGCTGTGCTGAAAGCCTCCTCTTTATGCATAATTCAAAAGCCTTCATAGTATCAGCCGATGGTGGCCAGAGACATATCTATTTATAAGGTAATGCACTACTTTCATGACTCGGTTCGATAAACAAGCGGTGAGGCTAGTCATACTTGATATATTTATGGATTCAAGGCATAGCAGAGGCTGCCTTCATATAATAATGAGATGTCGTTGTCGAACAGGAACAAAAGCATAGCTCAAAATACAAATAACCAACATGTGAGAGACATCATTGTGCGACAAGAATTTCTCTCTTACAGCACCATATCATATTATGTATACTGTACTACTACGTAGTACTGGAACTATGAACTAAATACTAAAATCTCTCGTGCACCTTTCGAAAATGGACGGGAGGAGGGAGGCGGGATGCGGGACGCGAGGGTTGCTCTTACCAATCTAGGGAATAATCTGTAAAGAGAACAAACCTGCAGTGCATAAACGGGTATCCTCGTCGTAGCCGTCGGGGCAATCGGGAGCACCGTCACATAGATATTGAATGGAGATGCATTTTCCATCACCTGGACACTTGAATGGCTGATACGGATGACACACTTCACCTATCAAATTACATGTGAATCATTTTCCTTTTGTCTACTCCGACGAAAATAAAATAATAATAATGGTATCTCTCCGCGAACGACCCTGGAACACGAGTAGGGAGGAGGAATTGTCATTGTTAAAGTATCTGTATACCTGTACACCTATAAAAAATATACAGTAATGTATTTTGTGTGCAAAAGTTTATTCTACAATGCGAATGGAGTGTCTATCGTAAATTTGAAACTACATATTTCACTGGGAACTTTATGACGGCGGAAGAGAGACATGGTCACTTTATTAAAAAATCCCATTTCAAAGTAATAAAACGGTTTATAATGCTCTCTTTGTTGTATTGCCATAAAAGGATGTATTCTGCACTGTAGTAATGCACCACACGTTGTTGATGTGGAACATTTCTCAGTCTATTTTTCAGGGATATTGATCCAAACTCGTATAAGTAGGCAATATATACTTTTTGCCATCTTGAGATAATGTATAGAGGCTATGTCAACAACACACCAATAATACAAAGTTGAGTTTGATGGCTGCCTTCGCTCATTGTGTACAATCTTGTCTAACTGACTAATCTTATTTCGAGTAATGAGTCGGCTTATTGCCTTGCTTTCACAATTTAATTTGTGACGGTGATGCTACAAGCGTTATCTCTCATGCTTCCTTTTTTCTGGGTCTACTATTTTTTACGTTTCACCCAGACTTCCGTCAGGAAAGCACTATAAGCTGACTTGAAACAAGTTGGGTTTATGAAAGTCCTACTAACTTTTGTTTATGTAAGGGCTTAGTTTTTAAATTAGAATTTATGGAGCCATCCAACACATGGCTAATGAAACGAAATAACATTATTTATTGTGTCTATCTTGGATAGATGGAAAAACATCCGGAATACAACGGACTTACCTTCTCTTTTGAACTTCTGCATATCGTACAGCTTTTGGAGGTCAATTGAGTACACAGCAGAAGAACTGAGGGTGACAAATAGAAGAGCAAGAGCAAATCCACTTCCGAGCATCTTGATAATCATACTTTGTGTACAAAGCCGATATATAATAAATTTTTCGATTATTCGAAAATACGGTAGTAGTACTGTAGTAGGTTTATTCTGTAAAAGTCTAGTAGAAGTAGTAGTAGGAGCTCGTATGTGGTACTTAGCTTGAGAGTCAGTGTACGAGTCAGGTTAATATATCGGGCTGTGAATGTGCAGTCAGAGATCAGATCACTCTCAACCAATTGAAAGATCTAACAAGATGAGTCGTAAGTCGCCCCTTTTACTGAGGATGGAATGGATTTGGTTCAATTTGTCGCCTGTATTTTCTGTATATCTTCTTTCTGTTTCAGAGAACCGTACTTTACCTTGCAATATTTCCTGTGCTTGCAGATTTGACTGTCCGTAAATATTTCCAACAAAATTTATGTATGAAATTTTGTATTCTTTCTGAGAAAACGAAAATCTTTGTCCTTTCTAGTATCTGTATTTACAAGTTTTAGTTTAAATATTTATGACTAGTATGATTACTTGCTAAAATGTTTCTGACGGAGTGTGGTTTAATTTTCGCAGGAGCTAGCGGTCTGTGTGTATGTGTGTGTGTCTCTCTCGTTAAAATAATATCGCTGGATAATTCAGTGTCTCGAGTAAAGAGCACAGTGTTGCTACTGCTGCGTTGAGTTCACGCTAGTCTTGAGTCAACTGCGAGCTTTAAAGGAAAGCAGTACTTGGCTATGTAATTTCGCGTGCTTTATGTCGTCACCGTTTTTCAAGTCAAGTCAAGTAGTAGGGAATATAATAAGGACAAGCAAGTCAGTGTACCCGTGTATTGCACAGAGGCACCAGTCTGGTCTGTTCCTACTTTGTTCAGGTTACTTTGGGCTTTGTCTGTCTCCCTTCTTTCTGGTTACTTCTGAAACTCATATGCCATTGCCAATTGCATTGACTGCTTTCTACGACGGTAGGACTATGACACGGTTCTCTTCTGTGTGCTCCAACAACTCACGCTCTCTTTCTTTCCACAGCTACGTTCTCTGTTCAAGAGGAAAGCTTTGGAGTTGGCATGGTGCACGCATGCCATCGCGTCCCTGGGAATTGGATTCCGCACGTCATTCTGGGCCATGCTGTCGAACAACGAAAACCTTCTCTGACATTCTACGTAGAGACACACAGAGAGGGTATTGCAGGGGAGTACCCGTGTACCTGTTCCGTGTTGAAGGATCCCTTACAACGTTGTTGCATGGTTCACTTGGCGAGCAGATATTCTTCACACACGCTGAGTCTATCTCTCAAATGCATTTTCAAATACACAAGTTCAACTTTCCTTTGCCACCATTGGCCACTTTCTCTCTGTAGTCTCCGTCTCTAACAACAATCCCATATTATCGCCCCCACACTTTCTTTTTCTTCCTCCCTCGTAGTAGTAGATCCTTTTATTCATTCCACTTACGTTGCACCTACCACTATTTAGATGACTAAAGATAGTCATTTTTCATAACTTCTTTTCTACTGTATCCAACCAACGCGGCCTGCATGTAGTATGTATAGAATAGAGGTAATCTGTTTTCACTTGGCTTTTCTTCTGTTGCTTGCTTTATTACTTCGCTTATCGAATTTCTTGGTGAAAATGCACTTAGCAGAGCTCGCCTCCAAACTTTCATCATCTCTCACCATTCGTAAACCAGAACGTAATTAAGTACATAGACAGTGGAAGCGTAAGTGTGAGAAACTTAATACCTTTGATCAACACAAACCTTCGCCACTCAGACCTGTATACATTGTGGACTTATCATTAGAACGGTTTCATAAATCGGGATTGAAGAGAAAGCTGTACCGTTTCCCACTAACATTCCCTAGGTCTTGCTCATGATGTTGTTTCTCTTTGGGAAAATTGTCAACAACGAACCACATGGATGTTGAGTTTATATAAATAGTAGGCAAGCCACATCTCCACCGAAATAGATACTTCTCAGTTGTAGATGAGAATATTGTATACATATGACCTATATGTATCTTGTTGACCGGATTAGACATTAAAATTCTTACTTTGATGGAAGACTCAAAAGTGTTAATACAAATAGTACTGCGTGAGAACATTTGCAAAAATTTGTTGAATTGATAGCATCATTCTTTGTGATGTGTGGGACGAGAGTAAATAATGATTTCTTTTACATGGACATAGCACCACTCACGAAGCAGAATCCGTGAGTACGGACGCCCACGCAACCAACAGTTTGACACGGCGGCCACCCAATTGCTACTACAATAAATAACAAAGTCAAACACGTAATAAGTTGGTGAAGAGCTTAGTTTCTGAAGAAGTTTTCTAAATGCCGCAGGTAGTATTTGAACAATGTGTCCTGAATCTGATGATAACAGTGATGACTAAGCAAATGGAAGGCGTACGAAATGCGAAATAAAATGAAAGAAAAGGAAATAACACACAATGCAAACGTCCACAAAGAAAACCATCATGGTAATATAATCGTGTGTGATGATTATGATAATGCACCTGCAAACTTCCAGTCATATCCAGTTGTTTCGGTGTTGTCCAAGCTTTTCGCAATGTTGCTGCAATCTCTTTGATTGAAGACACATCACACCCCCACAGAATACTAAATATTATAGCAATATAAATATACTTACACAAATAAGTGCAACTGTTGTAGTATATAATAGTGCGATGGCGGATCTACTTTCCTGTCTTCTTTCAATTTTTTGGCTGAATGTAAGTTGTTTGGTCATCCCTACAAATCGTGGTGCGATTTCCTAATATATTTCTTTTGTCAACACCAAAGATATTACACGCTGCAAAATTAATGGTAGTCGAGTGAATAAAATTTACCAGAACTTTATTAGTTAAAAAGGTAGAACTTTATGCAGCAATACAATGAATGAATTAATTATTTACTTTTGAAACTATTTAGCGTTCTAAACAATTTCGACAAACCAATACAATACAGTGCATTATTCAAGAAGAAATGACATTAAAGGTTAGCTAACGCCACGCTGAGATAGAAATCGGTACATTGCTCTCATAATTAGTTCGTAAAATTCGTACCAACAGATCCACTTATAAATTACCACTCAGCATCACCGTTGGCTTTTTGAAAAACGTAGTCCTTCCCATTTAGATTCATAATGCCATCTTTTAAATGAAATTTCCACTTATTCCTTGTTCGTGTTATCTAAAGTGATAAATTGAATCGCATTAGACACTAAAATAAGAACTACATGTAAACACTGCATAACAAATCTATGTGTAATGTGTAACGATTGAGAGTTTCCGTTCAGAACCCAGATTTGTGTGTGAAGAAACTCGTTACATAACAACACTGGGGGCAAAAGTAACGAATACCACATTAAAACGGGAATACCTACCCCGTGTGTCTGGGGGAAATTCGAAACGTGGACGTTTGCGTAATCTTTCTCCCATCATCTGCAGAATTTTGGAGGCATAGGCATTACACGGAAATAGTTTTTCGAATTTCGAACAAAAAATTAGAAGCAACCCTTAAGTTAAGTCCTTGTAACAGACAACAGTTTCAGCATTTCACCTCAACTTCTCCAGATAATGGGGGGTGATTATATAACAGCCACTTTGGGAATTCCCCCAGGGTTGATGTTCCCGTTTTAATGTGGTATTGGTTACTTTTGCACCCAGGGCTATTTTGGAAACAAGTTTTACGCGTGATTTACTACAATTCGAGATTCCCTGTCAAATCCAAGTTCTGAGTGGAATCACTCGATTACAATATCAAACCTTATCGTACTGGCAGACAACTACGTTATCGATTTCATACAACTTGTCATTGGAATCCTCTGCGTCAGATACATCATCTCCCGAATTTAAAGGTTCCTTATTTATGTTTAACACAATTTAGCAGAATCTTATTTATCATGATTTAACACAAGAGACTGAAGAATGAATAAAATATTAACATCATATTTTTTAACCTCATCTTGGCCCTCATCCTCTTGTTCGTCTTCTCTCTCATCGTCTTTATCATCCGCATCATCATCGAGATCATCATCATCTTCTTCTTCTTCGTCTTCATCTTCACTTGAGTCTCCACCGGCACCTTGACCATCAAGTTGAACAATGTGATTTGATTGCATTTGATGAGGGGACGTAATAACGGAGTGTTGTTTGCCCATAACCATTCCTGAGTCCTTGGAACCTTTTAGAGCCTGACTGACTTGAGTTTGTAGTGTGGAAGCTGCTAAGTCTGTAGGAAGCGACAATGTTGCTTGGACTGTAGGAAGTGACAGTATTTCCTGCAACAATTTTGGAGATTTACATATACGCAAGGTTTGTCCTCAGATAGCTAGGGTAATCTCAAAACATATTACCTGGAGCTTGTTTGTATGGATGCAAGAAGCAGGAACATGAATTGTGATTGTTTTCTGCACACCGACAGGGTCGTTAATTTGTCTTGGCATTGCGATTTGGATGGCGACAGGGGCGTTCGGATCGGTGGACACAATTGTTTGGGGTGGTGGCTGTGGCGGCGGCGATTGGTATTTAGACGAACTGCTTTGTGTTTTCTGACTTTGACTGGTGCCGTGATTAGTATGACCTCCAGCAGCTAACAACCAATTTTTCGAATTATTAGTTTGATACTACATCCACATTGCAACGTAAACATGTAATGAAAGCAATTTAAAATTGTAATAATCAACATATATACCAGTCCTACCAGCAGTGGATGTAGTAGATTCTGAGGCGTGATTTGACGAATCCACCGTTTTAGACGAAACCAACTTAGACTCCCATAGCATACAGTAACTCCTGTAGCACCTGTTCATCAACACCTTCATCCAAGAAAGACTCTCGTATTCCAGCCATCACATCATCAATTACACTTTGGTATAACTTACCCTATAATTTTGAAAAAAATGAAAGGTTTGTATTTTTAATTTATCCAAATAACTGAACAACATTTTTATTGGTTATTCAATTCCAAACAACTTTATCTGTGCAATGGTTGTAGCATACATTTACTTTAAGGTGTTCCCTATATGTGAATTGGTAATGTAATAAATTCCTCTTTCCTATTCCTGGATATACACTTCAACTACATTCATGCGATACGCGGTGTCAGAAATCAGAAGCAGCCAGATTAGATTTAAAATCCAAAATATAAAAAATCAGCAAAAGTTAGCGTAGCTTACCACTGAATATTGACTTTGAGGCTGAGACATTTTGTTTCTGTAAATTGCAGAGACCAGAGCAGGTTGAAAACGCTGTCGATAAAAATCTTTGATAAGTCTGTTCTCCTAAAAATTGGCTTCCTCGAAGCCAGTCGTTCTGATGGCTACTACTCCACTTTTATACTCCTGTCGATGCTTTTTGTCTGCCGCTAAACAGGTCAGATTCTTGAACAGTCTACATTGAAATGGTATATTCGATTCAAGTATTCGTATATTCAAAGCTGGCTGAAGAAACACAGGTATTCATAATTTAGGGGTATTCATAATTGGCGTGGTTCCTTTCGTACTCCCATTAGTCCCATTGCATTCTCAGCGCAACTGGCGCAACTATTAAAAATGTATTGTGTATTGTGGATGTAGCTTTCGTTTTGAAATCAATGAGGTTTATAACAATAATACAACACATTCGATATGTTAAAATTATACCTCCCTAGATAGTGGCAATGAAAATACTTCACATTGATTAAGAAAGTTTTAAACAAATTATATATTTTTTGAAACCACACGGAAACACAGACTTTGTAATAGATAGACTGGCAAACTCCAATCTATTTTAGCGGTTTGAACAATATCTTCTACACAAATCCATATATGAATTGGTAATAATTGATAAATTTTCTTATGCTTAAGGCCTATCTAGACTGCATACATAATGACGTCCTCAGAATAAGGAAGTGAAAGTCCGTCAGGTGTAGACGGAGTCCACATCACTTTTCTGCCTGCTTATGTAAAGTGAGCTTACATATGTAGAGGAAGCATTTTACCAATCTCAAGCAGGCT
>JABASC010005103.1:0-10754 GCA_019776185.1 Plutomurus gul
GAAACTGGAATTCTACACGTACAATTAAGAAGATCTTAGGATTAATCTAGATTTTCGATTTGAGGTTGATATTTCAACTCAAATTCCAAGTCACATCTAATATGAATAGATTGTATACCTACATATTATATTGAGTGTTAATGGATATGTTATAGTCAGGGTGCACAATCAGAAAGTTTGTAAACTTACTGGTAAGGATATACATATACGAACTAATCATCATAAGGTAGAAGTATGGATACAACCATACCAATTAAAATACAACTTGTAGAAAATGTGAAACATTGTGATTTGATGTAATGCTTTGGAATTTGATGTAATACGATGTGATTTGATTTAAATAATAATAACTTACTAGAGAATTTGTATTCTTACTAGTTAGGTTACATCGTAGCGAGTGTATACACAACTGGCTACCTTACAGGATGAACGAGTTTAAAAAGTTTGCTCATGTATATTGCTACAAACCATAAAAACGTGTATTTCAAACTAATTCTTTAGAATACTTAATTGGGATGCTTTCTTATTTCAATTTCGAAATTAGTTTTTGTTGTTTTTTAATAATAATACAGATGTACAGCTATTTTTAAAAGTATTGTTCATCAAATAATTCTATTTCTAGGCTTCTAGAAGGCAATTTATAATTATCAGTGTAATAAGTACAGGTCGATGAGCACTTTGTCTAAGCTGTCTAAAGTCGTAGTGTGGCTCCTGTAGTCTTTTTAGCAGTCTATCGCAATTTTTTCTACTGCTGCAAAAACATTTTTTCTATTTCCGCAAAGGGTGACCACATTTATTTTTTATTTCCGCAAAAGGTGTCCGTCCACATTTTTGGAGAGATAGGAAGATAATTCACCGTGCAAGATTTAATTAATTGTGTAATTTAGTTACTATAATGAAGTTTTTCTGAAATTCATGCTGGAATATTAATCAAGTTATCATCTGATTCAAATTAATCCTCATTTTAAATCCACTTACGTAATTGGAAGTATTGGTTTAATTTGTGGTAAATTTGTTACTCAGATATTGTGTACCTTTGGGCATGAGACCATCAACTTTTGAATGGGCTATGCAAAGCCGTGCTTTTGTTACAGTTACATTAGTATAGCTCAAATTTTGGCATTGGCAATATAGAAATTCTGATTGTTACTAAATGTCACTAAATGCTACTGATTTCTGGGCCACCCTATACATACGACAAACGAAGAAGGCTATATATATTTAAAATCCCTTGAATATGACTTCACTAACTTTGTGGTCCGATGACACCATCTCATACTAATTATTTTGGGGTTCACCATCATTTCTCCGCTTAATACCAACTCTCACTATCATGCATACTTTATATATATTTCATCCACAATTTTTTCTCCTTCATTTAATTTTCCTCTCCTCCACAGCCATCTATTAGTATTTGTTTCCTCATCTTTCAGTTGATAATTTTTTTAATTTAGGAGGGCATGGGCTCGCTCTGAACACTTTTATGTCGAGACTGTGTTGGGCGTACCTACCTATTTATCTTTACTGCAGTAACGTACAATGGTATTTTTCGTGATTTTTGAATTGTTAATGTAGATCGTCCTCCACATATCCTGCCCATTGTTAGCCCTTTGTTAAATAATCTTTTAAATAAAACTGTAGTCAGTCAACATATCTGAGCAGTAAGAATTTAAATGTTATTATACTACGTTGTGTCCTTGTGTCATAGAAATATTTGAAATTCCTTCTAGGGCATAATAGCATCCCTCTAATGTTATGCAACCCAAACTGGTATTTTGCAGTCAGACTAGGTACGCTTTCTTCACGCAATCCTTGCACGCTATCGTGTAAAGAGCTATTCTTTTGATTGCAACTACAAACTTAGCAAAGCAAATCAAGCTCACTAAACCTATAATACATACCTTACCTGTACAACACATTTTAATGACATTGTTTTGATTGACAAAAACAAAGGTATTCCTTATTTACAAATTTATTTAATCTTGTGTCCAGATAGCGATAACAATCACTGGTTGATTTAAAAAATTATTTGAGATTTCATATGTTTTATACTTTTTTGTTTTCATATTCTTATATAATATATTTATTTATTGAAACAGTCCAATGATGTAGTTAGCTGCTTCTTCGTCAGTTATCATTTCACGTTGTGACTTGTGATGTATCTAAATTTCTACATCACATTTCTTCATCGGGGACGTTTCTACAAGAACAGCCTTTGTATTAATCTTTGGTACTTCAGTATTTGTTCATGTATTTTTATGTAAATAAAACATTAATATAGATAAAGCTTGAGTACTTGAAGTAGAGTAATAGTGGCAATGATTACACTACACTTACAAATAGATCATAGGCCTTTGAGCGTTGGCTTTCACGTGCAATTCGGAAAAACATGTGTTGATCGTGTATGTTTTTCCTATTGCAAGTTTCACACAAATCAAAATCTGTACATTCTGCGCACTTGTAGCGAACTCCAACAATGTTGACTTCATGGCACCCATCGCATGTCACACCAAGGTGTACTGCAAGCAAAAAAAAAACAAATGTTACCCACTTGCCCTTACAAAAATGGAAATTGTGTGAACATAAATTTAAGTGATTACCGCTGCCACTGGCTGAAGACGATTGAGGAAGTTCCAAAGCGATGGAATTAGATCCCAATGATGGCAAAGCATCACTTACAGTGTTACTTCCGCTGCGTCCCTGAATCTTTTTAACTACAATTTGGATCTTCCATTCAGATTTGTTGGAACTTTGACTTTGGTTAAATGTTTCCAAACATTTTCGGGCTACAACAAAACTAGATTTATTTGCGGTTGATTTATTGTCATTCATTCCTATCACAGGTCCATCCCACGACAGTTTCAGTTTCTAAAGCATCATGAAAAAAAAACATCACAAATTATGTTTGCATATTTCGCTTTATTTTGAAATTTATCATATAATTAAATATATAATTTTTACCGGTGAATGAAGATTAGGGTTAGTAGCTAAAGTAAGTTGTACGGCGAACTCTTTCGATGCTGTCGTGCTGCCAGCAATAATACAGTTCCAATGAGCAGTCCCTCCATTGTGATCATATCCGCCCGTGAGAAAGAAGATTGAATTAAACGCATTGAAGTATACTGGAACCCACATTAGAGATTGCGTAAACGTTGTCATTGTTTGAACCACTTCCGCTTTGCTGCCACAAACACCTTTTAAGTCGTGGTGGTTCTTCATATGCTCAATGATTTGGTCTTTTCGTATGCGACTGTTGCATTGCGCGATATTTTGAAGACAAAGAAGCTTACAATAATCACTAGACCTGAAGGAATTAAGTTGAAATAAATAAATTTAAACATACAATTTTTGAAAAATTTAAAAAAAATGTACTTACTCAAAAAGACAATCAAGGGCATGCTCTTTAAAATCTGCTTGTTTTAATCTGACATTACAGCCTTGGGTGTGGTTTCGGCAGTCAAATTCCATATTTTCTATCATTTTTTCTAAAGCTAAATTCCTTATTTGTTTTGGAGGCATGCCATCTCTACAGATGGGACAGTTTTGAATTCCTTTTACACAAGTGTCGCAGATAAGATGGCCGTTGTAGCACTGAGAAATCGGTGGGGCAACAATTTCTAAACAAACTGGACACTCCAGTAATTTCAACACATAATTAACACTTGTTGAGTCTTTACAATTTAATATTTCAGACATTTCCTTTGTCAAGGTGTTAAATGAACTAAACAGGTTAACTTAATTGATACTATTGATACTACGTGAGATTAAATTGTTTGAATATGCACCAGTAATATTGACCGAGAGAGCAACAGTTACCAGTCCAACAAAAACCTGTTACAAAGAGAAATATTATGTAAACTGCAGTCAGCCGAAATATTTCAAGTCTTAAATCTACATATTTGATAATTTGAATTGGTAAGCAATAATGTAAAAAATGGTTGCCGAGTTAGTACATGACGCCCGACACTCGAGTACAAAATAAAATAACACAACGCAGATTCTTCACTAATCTGCACTCATATAATGCTGTTTGAACTATCAAATTATTACCTATGTGGATAAATCTGCGCTTATGTCTGTTTGTGAAAACTTAAAATGCATGCTGCAAACATGGTTAAATACTTGAACAAACAAATTACGCTTATCTCTCCGTTATCAGCTTTTCGCTTAGAGGGGCGGTGGTGGACAGTAAGTAACTAATAAACAAATCAACATATGGAGTATGATGAATGATGATACATGGTCGGCCGCAAGCAAATTAATAACTTATTGTCAATGTTGGCTGCTGATATTGGTTAGCGTCTAATGATACATGTGCACAAACTTAAACGTTTGTTATTCACACCCACTGACATGGTGGGTTTGTGGAGTGTGGAGTGAGACGCGCGATTGTTCTTTGTCATTGGTAGGAAAACCAATCATATAATTATTGTTCAGCATAAATATAGTCTACCACTAACAAATAGAGTTGTAAGAAACACATACCTAGTGGATTATTTAAAATGATGTCTCACACAGTGAATGTAACAAAGACTTTCTCACCCAAGCCAAGAGAAAGTTTCCTGTATGTATACGAAATCTTGGCACAACAATAATTGTTCAAGAACGAATAACTACAGCTTTGTCACGATATAGAATGGAAAGAAGGTGGTTAACAACGGAACTAATGGACATTGTTATCTGCATTGTTATCTGTGTGACTGAATAAAAATAGTTGCCACACAGCATAGGAAGCGAAAAAGCAATCACAACGTCGGTCACATTTAGATTAATTTATTCTTTACTCATCACGACGAGTTGACAATATTTTTCTATTCCCGACAATGAAGGTACTATTATATAAATTATCGAGAAATGTATTTTAGAGATAAGTTAATAAAGTAAAACATCACATGATCACAATGAACAAATGGGCACATTCAATTGCTAAATCAATAGTTACTAATACATTCAATAATAACAATTCATGCAAGTAATACATTGCGCACATTATATAAGTTTAGATTTTCAATGCTACATATAATATAATATGTAAGATCCCTACGGTGCGCATGCTACAATAAAGTACACAAATCTTTATGAAAGTAATACATAAGTCGTATAATATTTCTTACAATTAGTTACAGTTACAATATTTAGATTAGGGCAGAAGAAAAGTATTTGTAGTTCGGTAGGTACATAAATTTTCGTGATTATTTTAGGAATAGGATGTATGTATTTAGCAGGGATATTTCCAAGGCAAAACTACTCCACTCGACACCTCCCAATTGTATATATGTACTCTTGATCACACTTACAACGTACTAAATAGGCGTATGTAGTGATTTAAAAGAAAAACATATACATATTTATGTAGATATAATTACTAACAAGTAAGTCTATCGATTTGGACGATAAAATTATGTACAGAGCTCGAATTAGATTTAACCCAATATACATATCTATGTACTTATTTACGTAGTTGTAGTATATAGTGTAAGGCTACAATTTTGCTTAGTGAATTAACATACAGAAATCTTTTTCTCACAACTTGACTTCGTACTTCTTTAATTTTCTTCAAAAATAAAGCTTGGTCTCGTTTAGTGCACGTACAAATATGCTTGTACAGTTTCTTAATAGATTTCCATGATATTCACTTTACATCGATGCAGTTACTACACAAACCACGGGTAACAATACACAGACGTCAAAGTTCGATCCCCAACACTCAGTTCGTTTCCATGTCTATTCAAGTCAAGTATAGTCATCACAACCAATTAATTAATAGCCCAGCTATTGGATTAATTAGGTGCACAGTAGAGGATATTCATTTACATCAGTATGGTAATTAAATAGTATGTGTATACATTTGGTTTACCTAGTACGAACGAGTAGAATGCAATCTAAATTTACACACTCATACAGACACACATCTAGTACATTGACATTACATGTAGTCTACCGTTGACCATGTGTTGCAGGTAATGTAAATGTCCCAGTTACAGTCTACATTGATTAGTGTCCTTACAATATAGTAGGTTAGGTACTATACAATCAGTACTAGAAGATTCGATTTACTTCCAACAACATCTAAATTATTTCTTTTACACAGTACATATCAATTTTCTGTGTAGGTGATCGTTGTGATTTTATGCTATGCATACCGCTTATAGTGTGTAATAGCCATTTAATAGTTACTTACAAGTTACAATTCGTTTCTCATTAGTTTTTAAATGTCAGAGACCTATATGAATGCACTGAGAAAAAATTTGCAGTGAATATTGAGTGTAATTGTTCCGTTTTTATAGAATTATTGTAGTTTTGTTCCACTTGCTATTCGCTAATAGACACAAATACAATGAGAATATTTTTGTGAACTTACAAAGTAAATTGTAATTTTAGGCAGAAAGACAGAAATAGTCCAGTATCTTATCGTATTTATATAATTAGGATTGATAATATAATATTCAGTAATTTCACTTTGCTTAATACAGATTCAAAACTGGTATCAATCAACACCACTATCGTGGTTTTATGTATTAATGAAATAAACATAAAATAAAAATTTAAAACACCCGTAGTATCCAAGTCAAATAGGAAATCTATAGCAATAATGCGACTAATCTTTATAGATTTAAGGAGTTTATGAAAGAATTATCTGTAGCTCATGCAACCTCCCAAAGAACGGTATACGACATCTTATGTAACGGTAAATCAGAATCTATGTTAGATTGTAAGGTTTTATGAAACGCATTTTATGTGATCTTCAGTGCCTAAAAGTTACGAGTCGATTGAACACAAACAATCGATCGTAAATTACTACACAGAACTTCTATTTGAAGCTGAATCAACTGAGTTGACGTAGAATTGATTTTTATTCAATATCTAAAGACTTTCAGAACTACTACTACTACTAATGTCTGATGAAGGCTAAATCAATCTGCAGAGATATAATGCAGTAGTAATCCAATCTATCCCTGGTGTCAATTCACGTAGAAAATGTTTTTTGGGAGGATATTAAGAACATTGACTCTGGTTTCCTGTGCTTAATATAATCAGTGTATTTAGCAACTGATAAACGTTAATTTTTAATACTTAATTGATTATTGTAGGTAGTTTGCATTGAAGGTATGTAGAAAATGACTGCAACCACATACTAAACACGTCATTACATTATGAGATTAAATATGAATTGTATCTAAAAGATAAATGATGGATTTTGTATTTAATAAATAATGTAGTCCCATAAAATCAATACTTTTAGTCCAGAATACCTTAGAAAAGTCACAGTCAAAATTGTGAAGCACCACAAAGGGACTGTAAGTATACCTGCATGTGTGATATGAATACACAATGAAGAGAGGCATAAAACAAATTGAGAATGTATTGGTGGTACCCATAAATCCAATAAATAATCATTATTGTTCTTTACAAGATTTTGATAGGGTACATTTCAAAAAATAAAATAATGTTGTATGATCATTCTTATGTATGTCAATATGAGTAGTATGGTTTTGTAAAAATACAACCTACACTATTCTAGAATTATTTACTTGCTTTACAAAACAATTTGGATGGTAATCAATTTTGGTGACTTTGGTTGGAGAACCAGGAGCAATTTTAAGTATTAAGGTGACTGATGTTGATACGTGGAAGAGATGGGGGGACGGGGTAGCAGTTCTCCTTGCGTTTCACATTTTTGTCTTAAAAAGGCAAATTTGTGTACAAAATTTATTTCTGAAGCAACTTATATAACTAACTGACTATAATATAGCAGGATCTTGAGGAATAAGGGGAGCCGTTGTTTGGCTAGGGTTTTGACCAGGATGTGGAGGGTTTTCGAGGTCAATTAGGTCTGAATCAGATCCACCTTGTCTTCTCACTTTGGTCGTTTGTCTCTCTGGAATGAAGAGAGCTACGGCAATGGCACCAACCACCATTAGTGATCCAAATACGAATGGAGGTCCAGGAATCAGCTAGTAAATTTCATAAATATAATTCATCACAATTTGCTTGAATCAATCCAAAAATATAATCGTAGTAAGGCACAATAAGTTGCAGTCAGTGCAAGAGATGAAAGGAAATACAAGATCGTATCGTACTTCTCGCAAAGAGAATAATCCCACCGCATTCCGATAGGCCGACTTTAATTAGAAACAAGTTCGAATATATACATAATACAGAATTCAAGATGATAGCACATGACATACTTCGTATTTTCTACGAATACTAAACAACTCACTATAACCATCTCAAGACAAGTCGAACACACCTTATGAAAAGCTTAAAAGTAAAAATTTCTACAAAAACTAGCAAGCACCGCGGGAAGGAAAACAAATGGTCAGAGAAAGGCCAAAGCGTGTTAAAAATACAAGTACACTTAAGCCATTTCTAGTAGAAGACATATCCAAAATCTACACAGAAAAGGTCAACATGCAATCACAAAACATTTTACAACGCGCACACACAAAATGTATAATTTTTGAACTTACATGTCCAGCTAAGTGATGGGGTGGTACTTCAGTTGTCATATTTGCACTACTAGCTATAGAGCTAGCACTAGGAGTTCCTTTGCTTTGGTCTACTGCATTTAGCCGGGCTTCGTCTTCATTTAGATCAACGTGGAAAATATAAAATATCAATCCGAAGAATGCAGGACCCAAACTAAAAAAAGAATTTACATCCAATTAAATAAGTACACTTTTTAATTCCAAAACACTGTTTAAAATAATAGATCGTAAACTACAACATTAGTTTATTTTAAAGCTTATATTAAGTAATGAAATAATTAATGAAACTGATAAAAGGAAACTAACGAACCCATTGCACAATCCACGCATTCCAGTTATCATGCCTTGAGCTAACCCTATAAATAGATTCAATGAAATCAATGTTACACTTCTGTAAGTAAATATGTGAAACATAAATCAACAATCTATAAAGGCAAATTAAGAATTTCACCTTGTTTATCAGGATCAGAGTGTGTAGATACAAATGCAGAAATGGCAGGGTATGTAATGCTGGAAAATGCAGCTAAAATGCCTGCAGCCCACATCATCCTGCAATAAAAACATAATTATTTCGAGAATATATTTTGTCTTAAATATATAAAAAAAATAGTACCGAATCCGAAAAATAAAGAATCGCTGCATTAACAGCACTTTAATAAAAATGTAATGTATAAGGTATATACGTTCTACGAAGATGGGTGTATAAAATAGATAACTCACCACGTTTGAGATCCAAAGCCATACCACGCAAGTTGGGCCATTTCGAATGTCAACCCAATTACAATGGTTTTTCGAGGTCCCAGATTTTTCATGAGTAGACCCAAAATTGCAGTTTGTGCCACAACTGACATAATGCCTACCACTGCAATAAATGTGGCAACCGCTTCTGCTCCGAAACCGACAACCAGACGCAGGTACACAAAGAAACACGAATACTGACCAGCCTGAAATTGTTTAATTAAGAAATATTAACTTTTGAGTGAATAGCAATAAACAATGAAAGGAAATTTAATCTCTCACTTCAGGAAGGTAAGAAAGTAGGACTGCAACACAGAGCAGTAGGATAGTTTTGTCCTTGCCAACTTTTCGGAGGGCAGCAAAAGGATCGGCCTAAAAAAATTATAAAACAGTAAATACTCTTTCTCTCTTTCTTTATTTCTCTCTTCTCTAAATATGTACATATATTTTAAAAATGTTGTCATTTACCTGCTCCCATGCCAGAGGAGCCCAGGCAGAAACCCGGAGCTTCTGTGGCAGACTTTCTGGTACAGCAACTAATACGAAAAGTACATCTAGAGCCGCAATGGCAGTGGCAAGGGCCACTACAGTCTCTTTTCCATAATTCGCTTCGACGTATGCACCCAACGCAGGCGATGTTACAAGTGAGGCAGCAAATGTGGCGGATACTAAACCGTATG
This sequence comes from Plutomurus gul, assembly GCA_019776185.1. Classification (NCBI taxonomy): domain Eukaryota; kingdom Metazoa; phylum Arthropoda; class Collembola; order Entomobryomorpha; family Tomoceridae; genus Plutomurus; species Plutomurus gul. The sequence goes on from JABASC010005103.1 coordinate 9,908, forward strand.
CTGCGGATCTTTCCTGTTCTCCTAATAAAAAAGGGTAATAGTATTAGCCATTAAAACTTATAAAAGGAATTTAAACGGAATGCTANGAATTTAAACGGAATGCTAAGTATAAGTTAACTAACAATTTCTAATTAATAAAATATTATGTAAGGACGCAAGATACACTGGAAATTATTTTAAGCACATACATTACATGGAGACCTAATTGATGTTCTTATGTTGAGTAAAATTTTATTCAATTTAGCTTAATGTAGCATAAGCCAACATAATGATATCAATTATTTAATCCATTCTGTACTTAGGTGAAAACACTTGATCCACATAAAAACGAGAAAAGGAAGAAAATATCGAACGTCCAAAATGAAACGAAACGATAATTTTCGTTTCAAACAGAAAGGTAAAAACTGTGAAATAACACTTGATTTAGACATGTTAACGGTGACACGAGAGGAGCTTTAAATATAGACCCGAAACAAATCTTAAATATTCTAACAAAATAATTATATCATTCGTAGTCAAAAAAATCATACTGATTTACATAAAATACCTTTGTGGTGTCTTATCTGAAGTCCATAGACCAAACATTAAATTAGAATTGGGAATGTAAATAATTAGTGAGAAGACCATATAAAATCAATGAAACATAGCACATCAATTTTCAGAAAATCTGCTACTTGACAACTTTACACCACCAATAAGTTTTTTTCCGCAAGACCTTCTGCTGATAGAGAAATAAGGTCCCAAATCCACAGCACGGCATTATTTATTTGCTATTTTAGGACTATTACTGTAATGTATTCGATTCAATTAGACTAGTTAGCTTCGAGAAACACAAACTCCTGGCGGA
>JABASC010005104.1:0-10754 GCA_019776185.1 Plutomurus gul
CTATTTTAATTGCCTATGCTTCCATTCAGCTCCTACTAAATAAATGTGTGCAAAGGGAAATTGTGTGTTGTGTGTGCAGTAGTGTTTTGCCCAAATCTCATTGACTAATAATACTTGATAGTGATAATATACTTATACTTTGGACTGCACAGGACACGAAAAGCATGAACAATATAATATACTCAGCTTTTACTCACTTTTTTCTAGTAATTATACTGGCACACACTGTCTCACTCACCACATCACTAAAAATCAAACCACGCATTTATTTCCTTTTAGTAGAGCGAAACGGGTGACCGAACCGGTGACCGAACTGACAAGTTCGTGTTTCTTTCTTAGCAATATAACACGTATTAAGTAGTTCGTTCTGTGCATTATGGTTTTTGGGATCTCCTTTTTCTAAATATCTTTTCCATACAGTGTACGTACATATCGTATAACCAATACTGTACCTATTCTTATACCTACCTACTGATTTACCTGACCTGACCTACCTAATCTGATCATGATCTTCATGTACCTTTTTACTATATATGATTAAACGATTTACGTATCGTAATCCATTTTGTTGATTTGCATGTTGACCAAAGATTGCCTCATTAATGTATCACTTTTTGAATTTATGCCAAGCTGTTTTTTTCTCGTACAATCCAATGTGTTCATTTAGATATGTATTTATTTTATTTTATTTATTTATTTGTGTATTTATTTTTGCTGGGTGAATGGCCAACCAAGCACAAGTAATTTGATAATCAAAATAATACTGATTGTAATCAATGTTATGTGAATATACTATATGAAGACAATGAAGTATAAGCTAGATTGTGAACTTTGTATTTTGTATTGCACACCTGTACTGAAAAATGAAAATGTGGGACATGGAATGGGATGGTGGATCGGATGATGGAGGATCGATCAGATCAGACCACACCACAACCAAACATGTATACACACAAAATATTAAGTTATATTGTAGTCAAATATTGAGAAAAACTCTTTTCGACATAAATCCATATTATTATAATTTATGTATGTAACTGTGAAATGTAATACTTTTATAAGGCAATACTTCTTTGGTCAAAATGAATTTCAAGTAATCAAACTAATCTTCCTCTTTCTTTGGGAAAATATTATGTATTATGAACAATTAACAATTGTTCTGAGCTAACCAGTTGTGTCTCAGGACGAACGTTCGCTCAGATACACACTCGCATTCGATTAGTGCGACGAGTTTTTCTCAATACTGATGAATGTATAACTTATTGTTGTGTTATTATTAGATGCAGATGATTCTCACTCGACTGCCCGCATTGAAAAGAATGAAAGACAATCGGATCTAGGTGAAAGTGGCAATGAAAATCCGGGGCTCGGGGAGGGATACCCACCCCCATCTCAGACTCCGCCTTTAACGAAGGCAAACGGAAATATGAATGGAAATGGATTGATTCCTCCTCCCGCACCCACCATCCCACCACCACCACTCGACGACGAAACACCAATTATCTCTTATTCTAATGGCAACGGAAGATCCGTCAAAGATAGTCCCGTCTAATTAATCTACTTAACTAAAAGACTTATTTTATACATATAATTAATTATTATTTATCCATAATATATTCTATTGTATTGTAGTGAATGTGTTTTCTTGAGAGAGAGACAGAGAGAGAGAGAGAGATGAAAAAATAGTGGTTTGTTTTCCAATTTAAAATCGTAAATTCAACAAGTTCATGGATGGAAAAGATTTTGTATTCTTTTGATTCTCCTAAATTTCATAAAGTATCCGTCCATTGAAAATTCAATGCACACGTATGTATTCTAATGTAGAATCGATCAATAATCGGCAAATGACCTAAATGAAACCTATTACATCCACTTCGTACAAAAACGCTCTCCAGAAAACGTTTTCCCTTTTTTCGTCGAAAAGGTAGTGTTCTTATAAGGGGAATTTTTAATGTTAATGTAAGTTGCTGTTGAGGGATATATTTTAAATTCTTCAGCCCTTTGATCGTGAAATTAGACATTTGCTAACGGTTGAAGATCGAAAATGATATCCGAATGTTAAATGGTGGTTTATGGAGTGTCTTTGTCTAATGAATCTGTCGCAAGATATAGATTCAATATATGAAACCGGACGATACTGTAAAAATTGAAAAACTGTTAACCTTAAAAATGTCAAATTTCTCGTTAGGGACGATGAAGTGATCGGAGAACAAACAGTTGCTTAAATTTTTACATTAAATGTTTAAGTCAAGTCAGCCATAAGTTTGGAAAGAGGGCAACCAGTTGCACACATAATTTTTTAGTTCTTATTAGTGACAGGACAGGACAACCGTGAATAGTATAATACCTAGGAAAACAATTTAGCTGATTGCATGTTGCAAAGCGATAAAGAGTAAATTCATGTATCTTCGTTTTTGTTTGCTATTTATTTCACTTTGCTCTTTGCGTTGAAGCGTCACTCCATCCATTCCAAGAATCGATTGTGCAAACGGTTTACAGTTAATTTTGTAAACAACTTTGTGTTCTCTGGTTGTACATCCATCTTCAACCACATCCAATCGAAATAATTCAAATGGTAGCTCGTTGTAATTGTAGTTGTATGTAACAAGAAAGTATTACTATTTAACAAGAAGCTAATTGCATACATACTTACTAATTATAATTTATTTTGTTATTCCGAATGTTCCGTCCCGTAATCCAAATGAAATAGTGCCACAGATTTTGTGTTTGTCAATAATACAACTATTGAATATGATTTTATGACTGCAGCTACTGTATTTTAGATACAGTGTGTTAATTTAGCTCCTGTTTGGTCGGTTATATTTATATATACACATACCCACATAATAATATATCATCTGCGTTCATGATTTGTAAAAATGATGACGGAGGTCTTCTTGTCTGTGTGTAAATAGAAATGCTATTTCTTTTTTGTGATTGATTCAGTGTATTATGCTGGTAGAATTTTTTTCTTTAATAGACAATGTACTGTTTTGTACTTTCACTTACAGTCGCAGTCATTGACCATAGGGGACATTCCGAATTTGTGTGTGTGTGTGTAAATACTATTAAAATAATCCTAAAAGAAAAGCTCTAATTCTTATCTTACAGCAGCACAATTAACACGAGAGATACTGACAACCATCGAATGCTAAAACTTTGTTTAACATATTTACAATGCTGTATTCTAAGTATATACTATAGTGTTTAGTTGCGAAATTGTACGAAAGAAAAACTATTTTATGATCTCCTTTTTAATTTCATGTGGACATGGACTGTATTTATCTGTATATGAGTTTCTATTTGTACCAAGGGACTCTTTTGAATATTTTTGACAGAAAGACATATTTAAGGCAATCATTGGTCTTACTTATTAACGTAACAACTAAAGTAATTCTTCGGAAAGTTTTCGATAAATTTAAACTAAATACATTGGAAATTATTGTTTCATACGCTTTATTTTTACTAACACATTTGAAGAAAACGGTGTCGGGATTCTTCTACACGATTTAAAAATACACATTATAAGGTTTATCATTTCTCTGCCAAAATTTTCGTGAATTTAAAGTGCATACACAATATTATGTAGCTTAATTAATTGTAAGTAAAAATCTAGTTGTAAAGTTTCGATTCGAATGGCATTGTATTATAAAACATACAAAGAAACATGTACACAAAAGTCCACACTGACATGACAGCTATAAAGGAACATGTAAATGAGCATTTTTACCTTCAGCACATTATTGTCGTCTCGTATCTGATGTAGAATTGTATGGAATTGTAATTTGTGCCAATGCGAATGCTAAGTACTGTCAAGTATTGTTGTAGAATATTGTAAAATATCTAGTATGTAGTTATTTCAATTTTTTTGTAATGTAGAGTTCTTGTGTTGATTGTGTGGTATGGTATGTGGTATGTCTATAATATTCTCTATAGTGTATGACGACGTAGTACGGTAGACACGTTCTAATAAGCGTATGTAGAAGTAGAAAAGTATGAATTTTCAGGAAAATAACCTAAATACACAAAATCTACAGCTCGGTTCAGACCAATTAGCTTCTTTTGGGAAATGCAGGTGATTGCATTAGATGAGAGAGCTGCATAGTAAATACCAGATTTTTTATTTAGTTTAGCTTAATTTCTAGGTTAGGTAGGTATATTATTATAACTCAACGATGGAAATTTGTTCCACAAATGATAATAAATTTATCCACCTAAAATGACAATTATAGCTGCCTATCAATTTCAACTGGGCCACATAATACATACTAAGGATAAAGACGAACATGTATAAATATTAATTGATATATATCCTTATACAGTAGTATGTCGTATACTACAAAGGAATTATAATAACCATCTTATTTAAGTAGTTTTTTAGCTTAAACTTAGATATGGAATGAGAATTTTTGAGAGTAAAATAATATTTGCTAGCGTGTAAATGCACACAAGCTTAATGATGAAGATGAGAATATGAGGAATGAAAGAAATTTAATCTTATTATTCAACCAGGATCAAAAGTAAATCTACTACACACAATTTTTTTATTACAATACAACTAAGCAGAATTTAATTAACTGAATAGACTTGACTGCGTAGTACATGAAAGTACTACCTACTCTGCTACCTACATTAGCCTACAGTTAAACAATGAGCTATTTACATGAATAGTGACTACTACAAATAATAGAAAAGTCTATTTAGTGTTGCTACTATTTACATCTGAATTATCTGAAAGGAAATGATGACTAACAACTGCTTTGTTGTAAAGCTATATGATACAATTTATTGTTGAGTGAGGGCAAGAAAGAAAATTTTGGATGAATGAAATCATTCCAATCCAATATCCGCTTATAACCAAGCTACTGCTTATAATGGCGCACATCAACGTACATATTAATTTACTAGCCGTAATCGGTTGATGATCATATTTACATTAAGTAAATGAATGACCATGAGACTTTGTACACCACGAAACAATGTTTGTTAAATAATTTATTTCGAACAATAAAGTTAAAATTATGGAAAATATCTGATGATGATCAGCATCCTTTTCTCAAGTGTCCTTTTTAATGCTCTTCTGTTATCTCTCGATTTACATGGCTTTCGTCTCATCTTTTTCTATTACTTGCTTCTCTATACTCTAGGCTCTACTGTAGAACACATTCATTCTGTCTGATGCAATATTTAATTAAATATATACAGTTTACAGATTTGACTAAAAATAATTATATCCATAACCTAACTGATTGTGAGTTGTTTGTTTCAAATAGTACATCCATAGCATCCAGTAACACGTAAAGGGTCTTTGTATAATTTTCATAGACGAAAGGTTTCTTCGTTTGCCAGTGTACAGCATATAGAAACATAAAGATTTGTTTTGTTTGTTTTGGGAAGGTGCTTTGGGTGGGTGTATGGTTCTTTCTTTTTACGCAATTTAATTTTTGATTTTTTCTCATTCTTAGGAGATGATGGCACTTCGTCTGAAAAGGAGCGGTAAGTACACTGAATGCACTATGCACTTTTCTTTTTATCAAACTTTAATTTCGTGCTTCCTTGATTGGAATTTTGTGACTTATGGTTGAATAAACTGTTAATCAGAATGGATGGTGACAGTAATGGTGCTGTAGATGAGAAGCCAACAAGACGGCTGTCTTCCCGTCTGAGTGCCCTTTATGAGAATCTATTGGCCAAGAAGAAGGATAAAACAGCCCCCGTTGACGAAGAAGCCAACAAAGTAAAATTAAAACAAATAGTATTGATATTTTAGCGAATGGACATCGGAACTGCGAGTAACTATTTTTATTTTGTGTTAGGAGAAGGATAAAGAGAAGGAGGCTAATGATTCTGGTGCCAGTCCCATCGTCATTGCTGATGACAAAAAACCAGAGGACATTGTCTATGCTGAATTAGACTTGGCAAGAGGAAACGCTGATGGGGGCAACTCACAGGTTGTCGTCAGATGTGCTGACGATAAGACCGAGTACGCAGAAATTATTGGTGTCGTTCCCCAGACACTGAATGTGGACGAAACGTCACCTAAAAAGTCCCCGGTTGGTAGCCACAGCCCCAGCCCAAAGAAATAATTTCCTTGAAACCATTCAAAAAATGATCTGTTATTTCGTTATCAAGAAATCTCATTATGTAATTTATGTCACGATTATCAATTGTATGGATATAAGAGGAGAATCTCCTAATGCAAGAAAGGAAGAAAGATACTAAGTTTAAAGTTTAGCCCATAAGGAAAATATGCAATTAGCAGTTATATTATTTCAGTAGCAAGTGTCAAACAACACTCGTCTACAACTAAATCCTATTACAAAAACTGTTTCTATTACATCCTTAAGAAGAACTAGATAAGAAATCAATCAAATCAAGGCTGTTGAGCATTGAAAACCATTTGGAATGAGCAGCTCTTATGTATGTATTAGTGGATATATCTTAAATCGTCGAAACCATAATTAATTTCAAAAATAATTCTAAACTTTCTGTTAAATTTGATATTTTAGGGTTGACAATAGGTCACCAACAATGATAGTTAAATATGGAAACGTTTTATAATTTATGAATGCAAAGAATTGCCTGCAATTGTTGGATAATATGGGTTGTGGTTTGAGGTGTCTCTGGTAAGATTTAGTATGGTTGGAATTTGAAAATAAGGGAATCTATGATTGTTGTTTTACGTGTTTATTAATCAGCGAGACGGCTTTTAGTGGGAAGGTAGTTTTGTTATTTTGTGATGCGAGACAGGTGCAGAAATGGAAGATTGCAGCAAATACGAGTATTAGGAATATCGAAAGGAGCAAACTGTTTTTCATTCTGTTTTTAATCATTAATAAAAAGTAGAATACTGTAAGATTTAGTAGTAATTGCAAATGAGATGGGAAATTGAATGAGATTTTACAACCATAAGATACTAGAATGTGTCAATGAATTGCATTTTTTGTTTCTAATAATGATTACTGGATTGAAGAATGAAATGTAATCTTCTGCAGGGTATTCACTTCTGCAATAACTTTTTATGACAGTCAATTTTTAAGGAATTTTTAGATACATTTTTCACATGACATCCTTTTACCTTTACATCTCTTTTGTGATGGGTAAGGGGAGAACAAACTTTAAATACATTTACAATTAGAATTGACTAAAGAATGGAAATTAAACCGGAAAAACTGTCGATTGAGATATTATGGAAGGTTCCCAACTTGTATTCCTAAAATAATCCACTAACCTATGGAAATTATTCAATGTGAGATGAAAACCATTGAAATCATGTTTACCAAAAAGATTGAAAGCCTAATAGATTTGAATTCAACATTTCAGTATAAAACAAAAGTGTTCAAAACAGCAGTATACAGAAACCATGAAGTAATCAAAATTAAGAGAATCAAAAGTAATCCTCTACTTAATCATCGAATTGAGAATAAGAATGGAAATATTGACAATTACATTAGTACTTTAATTAAGAATGGAGCCTGCAGACTCATTTTATTTTCCTTGTCGACTAGCACTGCTGACGCCAGTAATGTTGTTGACCTACTAATATTGTAACGAACCGAACAGTACGAAATTATTGAGAAAAAGTTCAAATGTTAACCTCTCTTCAACTTACACACTTCTTGTAGAGTACTTTATGTTATTTTTGTGCACAAACACCCGAAACTGATTATATACCTGATATTCCTAAACTATAATTTTCATTTTTACTTTACGTTTATATTTATGTTAAGTAAACACACGCAACCTTTCGCACAAACAAAGAAACAAACAAATGAAAAGATAAATCATAATAATATTTTGTTTGCTATAAGTTTTAGAGCTGTAGTTTCAAATGATAAAATCGAAAACAGAACAGAAGAAGCCTCTGATAAGAAAAACTGTAAAACAAACGGATTAGACAAAATCCGTTGATTTCTTAGAGTCTTTAACAAGTAAATTGTCGTAAAACTAAACAGGGAATCAATTTTTCACTCTAAGATTAATTAGAATATTACGTAGCACATAAACGAATTGTTTGCAGAGTGTCTTATACATTTTCATGATATGGCTTGTAAGAATTAGTTCTACTTACAAAACGAATACAAATTTTACAAGGAAATTAGGAAGTCTTACTAATTCACAAGATGGATTCATCAGGAGCTTGTCAGGCATTCCTTTTACTATCATTATAACAAAAGATGTTGCTTCTATTGCAAGATGTTATATAAATACATAAATACATTAGTAATATTGTAATAAGGACAAATCAATTTATAAGAATACCTATATACTAATGATGCATTATACATATTGTTACGAACTACATAAACAACATAAGATATATTACAATTAGGTGTGTGTACGCATAGTAATGGACTCATTCAGGTCAAATGTAGCAAGCACAAAGTAGGTAGATAGGTAATAACAATATTAGAATAGAATGTAGGCTAAGTAATTAACCTGTGGTCCTATTCGAGATCAAGCAGTAATTAAGGCACACACAAGCAGCACCCCATTGTAAACTAATGAGAAGCGTGAGGGAATCGTAACGAAAGTTGGAAACTGTTCACTAAGCAGCGTATTTCTACTATCTCCCAATATTCGCCTGTAAAAAGTAAATTACTTACAAACTTAAGTGCACTACTAATGCACATTTAGGAAATCTAAGTAATAGTTAAATCTTGCACATTCTTAAACTATACAAGTATGTAATTACTTAATGAAACGGAACATTTCTTTGGACTTCGTAATGGAATAATTAAGAAATTTCTATTTAAGAATGAACGAGTAAATGATTATTAAGAGAATTGTAATGTATTGTACGTTGGAAAAACTGAAATCTTATACAAGTGAAGAATGCATTTACAAGGTTTCAAGTAGCAAACGTTCTTACCGAATCTTGCGTTGCATTGTGACTGAAATTAGTTGAATCTCAAAATTATTTTACAAATTTAGACTTTGGATAATTAATTGACTATTAAAATGTATTGCTTAAATAATAAGTTATTTCACCGGTCGGACTTTATGGCTTCTTTGTGTCAAATTGATGATATAATTCTTTGTTCTATCATTCAGGCCGAATTTAGTCTCACACTTCAAAACCCAATATTTATTTAGAACGCGATCTGTCTACACAAAATTAAAATTACGTAGAAAAATAGAGGTATATCTTTAGAGGTAGTATAAGAAAAGGGTGGGGCAAACAATAAGGTGTTTTGCAATTCAGATTTGGAAAGGAAAGCAAAAATTGTCAAGTTAAGATGAAACATGATTCATATTCTTATGCCACGTAACTGTCGTGACGAGTAACTAGTATATAAGAGTGTACATGTTATACATTATTTAATTGCAGCGATTTTAATGTGATTATTATACCTTACTGTTAATAAGTTAAAACATAATTTTACTATATCTGCATAAGTAACAAGTTAGCTCTTCAACAAGTAGTAAGTGGTACACCTAGCTCATAGAATCTTAATGCATAACATACAGAACAGAAACAACGTATGTAGGAAGTATAAGTATATGTACATTTACAGATAGTTCGTACCTTATAAATCACCTAGATATTATTAAATATTATTCCACATGTGGTGTGAGTACTCTGAAAAGTGTGACAGATACTAAATGATATGATAAGTATATAGAAGAATGATGCATATTTATAGATGACTTTTGTTAGATGCAACCTACGACTAATTTAATGTCTCTGTACGTACATATGTAATTAATATATGACATCTATATGTATGTATATACTACTATGATAAATATTGTTAGGAAGAAGTTAAGGAAAAAATGTACTCATGAATACTTATAATACAAGTGTAAATGTTGATTGGTGATGTCTTGTTGTTTTGTATGTAATTGTTTGCGATTTTTGTTGCGTCGCGCTTATCAGTAGTTTGTTGATTGTATTGTATTAGTGCGTACTGTGAGTGACTTGATTTGACATGATGTCTGCTCAACTTGTGGATCTTGTTTTGCTTTGCTATTTTACAGTAGAAACAATAATAATAAATCTTTGGATCTGTCTATAAGTTCTCTTTCATTCACAAACTCACGTCATTTGGGAGGATTTGTCCTCCGTCTCATTGGGAATTGACGATCTGATTTTTAGTTCTTTTCAACCGAATCTCTACAAGGTTTACATTCTCTACGAATTAATGGGCACTCGATACAATAATGTTTGTTGCTCATTGAAGGGAATTATTTTCGAATTTTTAATAATTGTCTCCACAATGTATGATAAATACTTACCTACCTGTTATAATGTTAGCCTTATATATGAATGTAGATCGCTTCTTTGTAAATTTTTCTGTGTTCATCGAAATAATAAAATTCATTTAAACTGGAAACTTTCAACAACACCTTGAAGCCTATTGCAATTTTTTTACTGGTCATTTGATGTTTCAAGAATTTAGCATTAGTCATGCGGTCGAAAACAGGAATAACGCAAAGGTTGTTTGAGAAGTGGCGAAAAAGGTGGCCATAAATGCCATAATAAAAACAAATGGATTCTGCGAAATTCGTCATAGCGGTCCATAAAAATACACGTGAAAAGTCAAGTGGCTAGAGAGGATGCGCTTCTTTATACTAACAAGATATCCAAGCGGCACCTCGGATGCATCCAACTTGACGTATGACGTAACTAAGCTGAACTCATCTTCTGGAATAATGCAAATGTAAAAAAAGCATGTCTAATTTGTAGAGTAAAAAAAGATGATTGCTACTTCTTCCATTGGCTAAAACAAGCTTTGCAAGGCAGACAAGAA
>JABASC010005105.1:0-10753 GCA_019776185.1 Plutomurus gul
CTACTCTGTGTGCGCTTTGTACTCGCTCGTGCTCATATATGTACTCACATTCTGATAAAAATACTATGCATATAATTCCTATAGGATACTTACATGCACACTGAGTCGAAACCTTTTGCAAAATAAAATTTGCATGCACTTCGGTCCTTCTACAACGGTGATAAAATGACAATACACAGACATACGGTTAGCATTTAATACAAGACAGAATTATTTATAAAGGGGTTAAATAGTTGGAGTGAACGTGTGAAGCTTGTGCATGCAATTATGCAATAGTGCAGCCAAGGTTATCTATATGATAATGATATAGTACCATAACGTACAACCCTGTTGATGCGTCATAGTCATGCATAGCAATAGCACAGCACCTACAAACAAACAAGACGGTAAATCTACGTGTTTTAGTTCGTTGAGAAGAGTGTCTCTGATCGTCTGATCTGAATCTGACTATCTGACTGAACTACTTACTTACTATTTATATTCACAAATCTGCTGATAATCTGATCGATCTTATTCATATTCCGGTGAACTATTCAATTGTGAATTGTGATTGTGCCCTTCAAAGTAGACACGTAACTAATTAAGTAAGTTTAATATAAGCTAGAGTTTGTAGATTTAATAGTAATGCATGTGATTGCAGATTTTTATGCGTTTGCTATATATTGATGCAATTATGCAATCGTCATCGTCTCTAGTTCATTTAACACAATTTACAAATACTCGTTTAACATTGAAAATTAACTTAAACTGGATGATTTTCATGCAGTTATATATAACTGCAGTGTTAGAAAAGTTAAAAAGTTTCTGTAGATATTTAGTTTGTTAGTTGTTAATGTGTATACCGAATACCGAGTACGTCAATTAATTATCAATGTAATAATGTAAACAACACTAATGTAAAGTAATGCAAGCATTCAGCATTACTTTTTGTTAGTTGAAAATGTTGAAATGTTGTGCGAAGCAATTTGAGGTTTAAAAATAGTCAATGATTGGTTATATTTTAATTCTTTATGATCACATTATCCAGTCTGATGTCTGATCGAGTCTGTCGAGAAATCTTCAAATCCACTCTTTTTATTATATGTATATATTCTTGTTATGCGCATGGTGTTAAAACAAAGATGCAAGAAAGATTGCTGAATACTACTGATTACCGAATTTTGAATTTATTGATTGCAGTTGCAGGTTCCTGTGAAACTCTAAACACAAAAAATGAGTCTTCAGTGGTCATTGGTGGCAGGATTTCTTTATGTAGAAATTGTTGTTCTTCTAATCATGCTGCTCCCCTATATATCTCCACAGAGGTATGAATTATGAATTGGCTTTTCTTTCCTACATATTTGTGATTACTGTCGAGTGAAATGCTCAAGATTGTAATTTTTATTCTTTTACTCTTAAGGTGGCTGAAAGTATTCCGATCCAGAATTCTTCACAGTTTGGGAGCTCAAACCGCGTTGTATTTTTACGGACTTTTTGGCTTACTCTGCTTGCTGTTCCTAGGTAAATCTCTTTTATATTACCATTTCATATTATGACAGTATGCAGAACAGAAAGCATCTCAACGTAAACGTCTTTCTGAAAGCAAATCGAATAGAAAATAATTCCTTTTTATGTTTCTGAGACTAATCATTTCGGTTTTACTTAGATGCCATCAGGGAAATGAGGAAATATTCGAACGAGGAGTACGATCTGAATGTTAACCCAAAGGCGGAAATGCAGGCGCATATGAAACTATTTCGAGCACAACGCAACTTCTATATCTCTGGTTTCGCACTTTTGTTAAGCCTGTAAGTTTTGATTAAAATTGCTTATTATATTAACATAGCATTATATTATCCTACCGACAATGAGTATATTATGAAATTGAAGGAACATAATTTTATCCGTAATATTTTTGCAGTCTTATTCGCCGTATTGCAACCTTGCTAATGGTACAAGGTTCATTATTAGCTCAAAATGAAGCTGCACTTAAGCAAGCTAAATCTGCTTCTGATGCTGCTAAGAAAGCCATGGATGAAAACAGCAAGAAAAGCTCAGGAGGAAAAGATGAACAAAGTAATGAAGACTTTGTTCGTTTGGAGACTGAGGTGAAAAAATTAAAAGAAGGTATATAATCACTTTATTTCGAATATTTATGACATTTTCAAGTTTCTCTCAGTTGTCAGTCTGCCAATTCCCCAACACATCAGGTGGAATTGTCGAGCTACATGTTCAATTTCTACGTGCGCATGCATTTAGTAAGTACCATTACTAATGGTACTTACACTTAATTTGTCAAATTGACAAACATGTGTTATTAAACACATGTTCGTTGTCACATCTGCTTTGAGTCTGACCACTACCTATGAAATTATATTTCCCTCTTATAACCGGAAAAAATATATGTCACAGTGACCTTAACAAAGATTATACCTGTATGTAGAAGGGAAGCAAAAACTTAAAAAATTACACCTATACGAATTACACCAGTAGTATTTTTCGGTTCAATATTTCAGTATTTCAATTAGCCTTGCGTTTATATCATTTTATCTTTAATAATTCTTCCTTTTCCTTCAAATGTCAAACAAACTTTCGGATTATTTGCAGAAATTGAAACAGTGAAGCGAGATCGAGATGCTGTGAAGTCGCAGGCTGAGAGTGTGAGTAAAGAATACGATCGACTACTGGCTGAGCACTCAAAATTACAGAAAAAGACTGAGGGTATCACAGATAAAAAAGGAGACTAATTAATCTCACTCTATCACACATATTTAATTATTGGGTAACCATTAATTTTACAATGAAAGTTGAGGTGCAGTTTTCTCGTTCCACATTCTGCTAAATTAGTTCGTTTTGTTTATTATTTAGAAATAATTACAATCAAAGTGTATAGGTAGATAATAATAGTATCTATACCTTGGGTTATAATTATAGTATCGGTGATTATAATAATTTTCGTCTTCCCTTTATTGTTCATGTTTTAGTATTGATTACAAACTGTAATGATCAAAACGAGAAAGCAGCATGTCAAAATACTCTTACGTACTTATAACAACCACTTGCAAAAACGCTATAATCGTATAGGATATCCGTCGTTTGCTTAGGTGAGCCCTTACTGTCGCCTTGTGTGTTGTGTCACACAAGCTGTATGTAAATGTTTGAATATTTAAGTTATTCTAATTCTAACTATTAACAATTCTTAAAAACTTGCAGTATATAATTATATGTATAGACCTTTCAATTACTAAAATAGCTTACACTCACCCGTTTGCTGTATTTATAAGTTTGTCTAATTAAATGAAATCTGCCAGTAAAAACTACAGCTGAATTAAATCTATTTACCACTCGGTAGCGATTACACAATGCTCTCTGTTAATTTCTTTGGTTTTTCAGTTCTATGATATTTTCTTGTTGGGGTAACATGTCTCCATATGTGTGCTATACTATTTCCATAAGTAAATTGATTAAATAATGTTTGGCCAACTGTGAATGAAAAGTTATTTAATTTCATCAGGATCTTGTGCATATATTGCTGCTTATATTTGTATACTGTACATAGCTTAAATCAATGTATTATGCCGTTCGACAAAATATTTACTCTTACGTGGTGTTTTAATTCGAAAACGATACAAACTTAATGCTCCAAAGAGGGTCGTAACTCGTAACTCGAAAATCATTTTCATTGAATTAGTCTTTACTCACACAATAATGATCAGAAAAACCAGGCTCAATTTTTTACTGTTTTACTGAACAAAATCCAGCGAAAGCGTCAGATTTTGAATTAGTAGAGACTCCTTTGAAGTCGATTAGGGCGCATTACCCCAAGGGGGGGCTGTGTGAAATGTGGAAAGCACTAGTAAGCAAAACTCTCTACAAAGTCGCTTCACACAATTTAGATTTCCCAATCTAGCAATCAGATAGATATAATGGGAAATTTGTTTCGCCAACACAAGAAAATTACTTAACTACAATTGAAAACTCAAATCAGTAATTGAATAGAACTGGAATTAGTAAATAAAATCGATTCTGCCACCTTTCCCATCATATTGCCCAATATGTTGATCACACAGTTTACAATGTAAACTTTACATGTATATATTTTCACATTATTTCCCAGTGGGGGTAGGTATAAATGAAGAGTGGGTGGTAGAACTTTGAATGTGGGAGTAGCCCACCAAACAAGATAGTTCCTTCATATGTGTAATAAAAAGGCATGACAAAAATTCCCCGAGTGCATTCAATAATTTTCCCAATATGTCGGCTGTACAGGGTGATTCTTTAAGATACACCACACTAGTAATCCCTAGTTTTATTTCGCGAACGACAAAACTTCGCGCGTGTATGCAAAAGTAGTGTTTTATAAGTTTAACTATTTAAGATTAAGTTTCCAAAACATTGACCTCATACCCCCCAAAATGGGGAAGAAATTGGAGAACAAACAAAGACTTGCTTTAGGACTTTCCAGAGAGCTGACATGAGTGGTTATGCAAAACCAAATAACACCCAGAAAGGGAAAAGCACGTGATGGAAAAAATCACCGGGCTGAACAAATTGGAATGAGAGAACCCCACTACGCAAGTTCACACGCAAACTAAAAATTTCTGGTATTTAAGGAACGAAATTTCTGCTTTAAGACCTCAAAAGGGAACCAGCCCAGCCAACGAGATATAGCATGTAAGCTTTAGGTGTCCCAAAGAGAATTCATCGTATTATTCACGAAAACCTGAAGAAAGAAGGTTCACATCCTCAAGGTATGCTACACAGAAAACCGAAGGCGGAACTCTGAGGCTCTACGAGGGACATCTTGTCAATGAGGGTTGGGAGTTCGCTGTCACATTGAGCGAGGCTTTTTTCTGTTGGGGACCCTTGGGGGGAGTAAAGGATTTGCTGTGAAAGGGCTCTAGCGCTACCTAAAAGTTTACTTTCGTGCGAAAGTTTGACAAACGTAGCGTGGTAGTAGGAGTTGTATGTGGCCGCTCAGTCTTCCATTACTTCAAGTTCCTTCGAATATACAAATATATTCAAACAACTTTGTGGTGAGGGTGCTGATCTTTGCCGTAGGTCAACGTTCCGAAATTGTATAGGGGGACTGGATAAAGTCTTCGTTCATCTTAATTCCATAATTCCGCGAGTTCACATACTGTTAGCTTCACTAAAGCCTAAACAGCGGGAGCATGTAATCAAGCTCACTGAAAGCAGCCACATACCTGTGAAATCCCCGCATGAACTTTGGTTGGCTGCAGCCATAGACATCTATCTACTATAAGGCTGCAGCAGCAACATGAAGAGCCACAAAATTACAAGGACTCTCGAAACTCACACAATATGAGTGAGGAAAGGTCACCCCTGAAAAAGTCTGACGTTTCGATTCCTTGAAATGACGAATGCCTGCAATATCTAAAATGAATGGGTAACATCGAAAATACGAAAATAATATATCGTCACCGTCATCAGCTTTAGCTTCGTGAGTTCAACTGGTGCATTGTAACTTGGACCACCATTCTGTATTTCCAACAATGGTATTTACTATTTACCCCCTAGTAAATACTTTTCTCCAGGCGCAGATCCAGGATTCATTGTCAGTTCATGGTAAAAATTGGGATGTTTTTCGCAAAAATCAAACTATATCTATGCTTAGACAACTTTTCAGGAGAGAATGTTTTGAATATTTCAAAGGACACAGATTTTATACAAATTACTTTTACAATTTATTCGTTTAAAATTCTTAATTTACAGATTATATAATTTAAAGTTATTTTCACTTATTTTTCTGAAAATTTTCGTCACTATCATAATATTATGAATGAAATCGCTTACCAAACAAAAGGTGTATACACACAAGTACAGTTATGGTGTCAGTACTATGTAGTAGGCAGGCTACTGAAACAGTAGAAATGTACAAAAATGATACAAGTATTTCACTAATGGCGCAAAGACCTTAGTTACTTTTACTGGACACAGGAATGGGACTTGAATTGTCGGAATTCTCGTTCAATATTTTCTCATCCACAATGGTATTGAAGTCCAATTTATAAGAACTGTCTTGGGGTGTCATCTGACTATTCGGTGTGGACGATGTCGTGTAGAAAACTGTTGAGCCAGCAGATCCGGACTCTGAACTTCCTCCAGCGTTAAACATATTGTAGGATGCATAAGGATTCTGATTATGAAAGCCTGTAGCATACGATGGTCCAGGTGGAGAACTGGTCACAAACTGCTGGCTATCCTGACCACCGTAGGTTGGCCCATATGGCCAATCGCTTTGGGACGGCAGTAGGGATCCATGAACAGTGTTGAAATTGTTAAAGTTCATGGAAGAGCCTCCTAGTTTTACACCAAATTTTTTAAAGATAAAGTCTAAGAATGGACTTTGCACCACTTTTATAAAGTTTTTCAAAGGTGAGGAGAATGGACTTACCAGGATTAGTTGCGACGTATCCTGGAGATTTTCTTGGAGGCTCCCGTTTTCTCCATTTCGCCCTTCGGTTTTGGAACCACACTTGAACTCTGGATTCACTCAGCCGAAGACGAAGGGCAAGCTCTTCGCGTGCGAATACATCAGGGTAAGGGGCCCTTTCAAATGCTCGTTCTAATTCTTCTAACTGGTAAGCAGTAAATGTTGTTCTACAAATTTAACGATACATATTGTAATACAAGAGATTAGATAGTTGGGAGGAACCATAATACGCAAAAGCAACACAATATCACATATCACTCAGTAATGCAATTTGTACAGATAATAAAACTGTGCTGGCTTACCGAGTTTTCTTTTTCTTTGTAGAATTATCTGCTGACTTTTTCGACTTTTCCTTCTTGGGTGAAGAAACACTTTGGTTAGAATTCCCCGGTACCATCTGTAAACTGGAATATCCATTAGGAGCTCCAATACTCCCTACTGGGTCCAAAATCTGTTCAGTTTTATAGGGAAACGGTGTCAAATTGATCGGACTAGACGATGCGTTGGGGCACAGTGAGACCTGATTGTTGGACAGAGTCGGGCAACCGGGTAGCATCGGTATTTGTGCAATATCCGAGTACTGTTGATGCAAACCAAGCATCACCTACAATTAAAATGAATTGAAACTTGTAAAAAAATTATATCTCCTTATACGATGCCGATATCTTCACAACAACACAAAGTGAAAAGAGAAAGGTGAAAGTGAAGAAATGTTTCTACTGCACTTCACTACTTTCACAAAAGAGATAGACAATTGTATTTGCTGTTCAACCAGTGCTAGTACAAATAATGTAGAATTAAGCAATGATTTAATTTAGTCACTAGTCACTACTATAGGTAAAAGTTGTGTGTACCTGTATCGAATGGAAGGATGCAGAAGCGGTGGGACTGTTTTTGGAAAGGTGCTCATGGCTATGACTGTTGTTGTATGATTTGTTGGTGTGCGAGTGCTGCTCGTGATTATTGTCAATGGGCAGTATGGTATGTGGTGGAGACATGTGTCCATTAAAGCAATGAGTTGGGTCCAATTCTGGAAATAAATTGTCGTCCAAGGAATGTCCTTCCATTCTGATTAAAGCCCAATTAATTACTACTCAGTTGAGTTTCACGACTAATCGCTGCAGATGAGGATGTTCGGGATGATGCCTTTCGTTCTTGCCTTACAATCAAATCAATTATCACCAATCAGACGGAATTCAATCACTATTTACCACCACCACAGTCCGTCTCTCTCTCTCTCTCTAACTCAACTATAAGCTAACTGAACTGAACTGAATTCAATTCAACACCACTCAATTCAACTTTCGTCGTAATAAATATATTCGAGATTACCTACATTAAGATTCAACAAGTCGGTGAACATGTGAACATGTCTAACGACACTAAACCGGAGTTTTACTCTGATTGCCGAATTTAAGCGGTCGCTGCCCATCATCAGTCCCCTGTGCTCATCTTTTCTATTTCATCCAATGTACAAAATCTACACTCATTCAATTCTCAACACAAATAACTAATAAACTGTGACTGAATCATAAAATCATACAACTCCTAAACAAGTATCTGCACATCTATTCATTAAACTCGTCGCAAAGTGTATCTCTCTTTATCTCCATGCATGTGCTGTATTATGATGTGCTTTACTGTTGCATGTTACTCCCCCAGCCTCCAAGAGGCTGGACCACTTTCTCATTGGTTGTGGTCCCACTGTTCTTGTGTGAACCGTGCGCTGCTGCTCCTGTGCATAGTTGATCTGTGGATGTGATCTGCAGAACGCGGAGGATGAGAGACGTCCTCGTACAGCAAAAACACCACGCACAGTCGGTGGTGCAGAGATGAGCGTCGTCAATACCACTTTAACATCAACTCATTGAGCCAATTAACTAATTCTCAGAGACTGACACATGAGACATGAACTCAAAGTGAGTGAGGTTGCTCTCTGTGTTCTCTGCTGAAAAGGGAGCACAAGTGGAGAGATGTACATTTAGTTTATCCTTCACAAGATCAACATCATAAAGCTCAATCAACCGTTTCCTGTCTGTCCTACGTCGTCCCTCTCTCATGTCTAAAACGTATGCACGGACAATAAGTTCTCGAAAACTCCTTCTCTTTCCTTTATCTTTTGATTGTGCACTAAGATTGACTGGCTACATTTATTACAATATGATGTACGTCTCTCCCTGGCTCTTGTTAGTTGTATGAAAAATATTAAAAATTTCTTTGTGCAACGTAGTACGGTTTAGTGTGTGAATAGAGATCTATTTTTGGTGCATGCTATAATGCTATTTTTATATGAATGCATTAACGCATAATGTCACTTGGTATAATATAAATGAGCAGGATGAATTGATGTAATGTAGTAGTTCTTGCGATTAACTGAGTAACAGTCTCCAGTGTGGAATATACTTACATACTTATGAAAGCTGTATTATATACATACGTAAGCATACACCCGGAATTATTTGCGAAGAAAGAGTGGATCATCAGGTTTCGTTAAGTTGCACATTAGAGGTATTCGAAAGATTTAAAAATGTGCATCTCTAGAGAAGCATATCTTTGATCCTACCATCCATGTATGTTTCAAATTAAGTCAATATTGTATTCCAGCTAAAACGTATAAAAATTATTATGCATTAATTCTGAAAGGCTTTAAATCAACATTTTACTAATAATTAGAATGCTCAAGAGCTCAGCTTACAGAAATTTGGTAATACGCATACAACACGGCAAATTTAATTAAATTGAAATAATAATAATCAAACTATTCATAAAAAATGCTACTTATTAAGCTACATAACTTCTGCATTACTACTTATTTATTTCATATTTCAACAGTTCTATATACTTTTGGAATGGATGTCATTTAAAAATATGACAGCAGATACATACTCATTTGGTGTGAAAGCGAAAAGAAAGGTAGCACGTAGCTTGACCACAGAGTTCATCAAGCAAAACGTCAATTGATGAAAGATAAAGTAGCTTTGATGAGGATAATCATTCTTTCGTGCCTATTGACGTGGTACTTTGAGATGACATCTATTATAATGGCACTTGGTGGCAATGGGTGCTTGACACTATGTACATCGCATCTCCTGCAGTCATGCACACTTTGATGGGATTACATAAAATACACCATTGTTATTTGGACTTGTTTAAAAGAGTAGCAATAAAGGGTGAAGTGACGTTACGTCCTCCGCCGCAGTATCAGCAATGCTTACACATCCACTACAATGCAATGAATGGATAATAAAGGGCGCACACTACGAAAAGATATATATTATAGTGACAGTTAGTAAGTATAGGTACTTTAAACTAGAGAAAAATGATAAAGGGGTGAGAACTAGAGTCAGAGAGGAGTATCCCTAGTTTCCCAACATTGCTTTTGCATTTGTGCCTCGCATCTCGCTCGTACTACTATTTGGATCTCACTTTCATGTGAATGTCACAGTGTAGCATATTTATACGGCATATCTTATATATATGTAGGTGTGGTGTATGCTTCTACACAATGACTTCATTTTTATTTCACAGTTGAGTAAATGACTGCTCACTTGATCCTTCAATTCAGTTAATTCTAAATGAGGGAACGTGATGATAAATGCCCGTGTCATTAAAGGGTTAGCGAAAAGCAATTTTTTAATTTCAGGTAAAACAACAGAGTGGTAACTCCGTATTTAATGAGCCTTCAACTTTTCCTTCCGTCATTGGACACCACTGCGGTGAGGTGGCTGAATGTATTGACGTGGTACTATAAGGGTAGTAGCTTCAAATGCATGGAAGTACACAGATAATGTATGTACTGCTATGACTTTAAATGTGAGACCAAGTCAGAGGAAGCATTGTCCAGTGATCACTGGGAAGTAGAATTAGTTTGGAGATCGCAGATTAGAGAGTTACCTTGCGAGTGAAACTAGCTCACGCATCTTCAGTTTCACTCTTATTCATTTAGTTTTGGGCATTGCGTTTATGATGGGGTGAATGAATAGAAACATGAACCGAACGAAGCTGCTCTGTGCCCCATTGACTTTCTTTTTATATCCAACCACATTAATTGATGAATAATAGTTGCAAACGCAGTATACTGTACCCTCCCAATTGTAGACTATGCAGAGTTTGTACTGCTGTATGAATACTCTGTCCTACTTAAGATAAATTGTAAGCATTAGATAACAATATAAAAAGAGACGATTTCGATTTGAGTGCTCTCCTACTGTGTGATGTGTACTGTAGTCTGTGTGACTTTTAGCCGAACGGAAATGCGTATCAGAATATTTTATTTCAGTTTTCTACTTTGTATTTTCTTCACTTACTATGTGTATC
>JABASC010005106.1:0-10748 GCA_019776185.1 Plutomurus gul
TAGGCACACTGTCAAGTATATATGCAATTGTGAAGAAATACTGCCCAACTATCAGACTGTCTACAAGTTATATAATCCCCCTCAGTATAGAAAATATATTGGGCCTAACCAGGCAATACTATAATGCATAATAGTATAAATAATATAGGTTAGGTATTAGGTTAGTGGTACAGACGACGGTGTTCCTATTCCCTCACATGTACTGTTATTGCATTCGTGAATGAGGATGCGAATGTCATCTGCATGTGTATGTGTGTGAGGGTGCACAGGTAGTTATTTCACTTTTTTCTCACGTCAGAAGGTAAACGGAAAAACAATGTGTACACGTCATCTCCAACAATCAGCCGCACAGATTGTGTAACAAACTCTGCAAACCGTAAACAACGGATCTGTGCATACAGATGCATGCACTCCGCATCGTCATCTCCAGTCTCAGATATCAACCTCATCTGATAATGTTCTTTGGTCGTAAACGACCAGGGCCATTGGCGAAGAGCTGCCAGAGGACATCAAGTGTAGTAAGCACGCACACAACGTTACTGCACGTTGACAGAGAAGAAGAGTGAATCGAGGGATGAGTCTCTCTTCATATTCCCAGAAGACGAATCATTAGAGAAACTGAAACATGATCTATTCATTGACTATGTGATGTTTCAGCCACTGACTTGATAGAATAACAATAATCTATTCAATGTATTTTCAATTTTCACCTGCTCGACAGCCTCCTATCGCCTACACTCTGTGCCTCTCTGTGTGGATATGCAGGGAGAGGAGAAGTGATGTAACCGGTTGGATGCGTCTTATCATAGCCACATATTTTATTAGGCAACGAGCTCCTGATGGTGACTGCATTCGATAGGCAATGGAAATTTAGAACCGTCCTTTCCAATGGTTAACTGCACAGCGCCAAGTCTACCAGTAAGTACACATATGGTTAAAGATGCCTTTAGTATCGAATGCATGAGCAGATCAGAGTGCCATTTGAATAGTAGAAGAGAGAGAACGCTAAAATTATACAAGACAAATGTTTTTTCTAGCAGACAATGAATGTATTTCTTACAAACGAGAGTACCCCTTGTATGGTACATTTTTTACATTCAGTTCATGGCTATTTTAATTTACATGTTTCGTATTGATTTTAGAAAACAGGCTCTTTTTGTTCAGACGAGTTAATATTTATAGCACCAACGCCGATCGCTCCTATTTAGTGAGTGAACAATTTCCATCTCATATTTGCGTGTACCTAAAACACTTCTACATTTTGTTAGTTGGGAAGATGTTTTATTCAATGTATTTCTAGATACATCTGGACTCGTCCCATTCAATTCAATGCAAATAATAATTGCTATTTATAGTATCATATTTTTACCTTCAATTCACATCAGCAACCATTGTTAATTCTCAAATCTATATCGTCTAGTTTGAGGTTATGTGGTTTGATTTGTGAATAGGGCTGAGATAATCCAGATTAAGGATTGAAGGATTACTAATCTAGATTAAGCATTATTAGTCCTTAATCCAGAAACAATTTTATCTGCAATTATTCCTTAATCGTATAGTAGCAGTATAGAAAAATTAACCCCCAATTCCTATATGGAAACACAGATTTAATTCATTCCTTTTTATTATTAATTCAACTCTAAAGCATTTAATTACATCTTTCAAAATGTATGTTTTTATAGTAGTCGGACCATTTCATTTTTCGATATGTTCATTTCATTTTTTCATTTTTTCATAAAAATTATTTACCAAGTATATCAAACAAATTAAAAAAATAATGTTTAAATCAGACTTGGAATCCAAAATTAATTTTTTTCATTTATATGAACGCCAAAATTACTTTTAGATTTCTTGAGTCCCTTGCGCCTTGATGGTTTCCTTAGCTGGACATGTGAATAATTGTAATCGGAATTTGTCTTTATAATCGTAACTAACTATAGATGGCACCATGTTAAATTGTGTATCTTACAATTTCTTGTTAGTCCATAATTTAAAAGATACGTTTGAAACTTACAATTAGGTAGTAAAACAAGAGGTTATTCATAAAGTACCGTTCCGAGGGCAGGAGGTCCGAGAGTTGCGTTACGGGGATATCCTATAACATGTGGTTCGTCCCATTTTTTTTATTTACGACGAGGGAAGTGGGTGTGAAATCCGCGATTTTAGTGCTACGTACTTATACCCCTGTTGGTGAAAATCTTAAAATGACAATAGCAAGTTTGCGATGGTATTTAATCGAAAATAGCAACAAACATATCTCGCTTGCTTTGCAAATAAAAAAAGCATTTATTTCATTTCATTTCGCTCATTTTTCATTACATTATTAAAAGTTTCAAATTCGTTTTTATTTCATTTTTCCATATCTTCAATTTTATTTCGTCTTTTTCGGTAAATGAAATGAAATGGTCCGAGCTCTACGTATTTGTTAATACTGGTATCCCTAAAAGCGGAAAAACTGCAAAAAAGTGCCAAAACAATAGTAAGGCATCAATAAAAGAAGCAAAAAAATAAAATTGCCTGTGCTTTGTTTACTTTTTGGTGAATACCTGATTAAAACAGTGTCTAACTGACAAATATTTATGAATAAATGCATTCATATCGGATTACAAAAAAGGAATCAAAGAAGAAGCTAGAATGTCACTTTTTATTTGCTTAAAGTAAACGGGTTCTTTGAATGGAAAGATTCCTCAAGGACCATAACGAAAATTAATGGGTTGTTAAATGAATTATCCTCCTCCACATTTTACTGTCAACATTTGTGCACCACATTTAAGTACTCAAGGTGCGTATAATTTCTTGTCTTCCTCCTATATATAAGTAAGTATTGTAGTAAAAAAGTGTGCATTCAAAACAATTAAGTTTGCTAATAGTTTGGTAGCGAAAGATGATTAAATATAAGACAATGCTAAGAGGTAACTGTTCGATTTATCATGTGGTTTTTGTGGGCTCTATTATTGTGGCAGTCGTGCACACATTATTTTAAAGATACGGTGGCTGTAATCTGACAGATTTACTGTGAGAGGTGAACTATACATGATAATTTATATACCACAATTAGTATATATATATATATTGCCATATTACTATATTTATATTACACTGCAACAATATGTGCAAGTGGCTCCAATTGTAGTTCAGTATCTCATTGTTACAATCTGATAGTTAGTGGCATATAGAAAGTTGTGCACACCTACCACAACATTAATGTTATACTTGATACATCGAGCACGTCACTTCGCTGAAAATATTATGAGAAAACATACGTAATATTTTGTTTGTAGGAAGGTAAGTTGACTGCTATCGCCTTTTACTTAAGAAATGATGCTCGGGGCAACATGGACGTTTTTTTTCTTTTCTAACATTCAAAACTAACAAAAAGATTTTTGAAGGTTAAGGTGATCATTTATAATATTTGCTGCAGTTTTGTAGATAGGTGCATATTTACTTGTTTCTTGTACGAATGGAATATCCATGTGGAGTTTGAGGCAGCAAGTCTACAACGTACACACCTTCACAATTACAGATACATTGCAGTGCATTACGATCTGAGAAAGAATTCTTGTGATTTACCTATCGGAAGGTTTGCATCTTGCATTGATGTTGCACATTAGTTATATGCATACATCATGACTGAAGAATGAGCACGGGTTTAAGTAACGAAATTGCCCGAGGTATGTAATATCTTGAACACGCATGGGATTCATTAGTAAGCTATATGCCTATAGGACCAGGCAGGACTGTCCCGATCAATAACCCCACCATAAAATTTACCTGGGCAATTTGTATTGTGTACTATCTACTATTTATTACTGATTGTTAGCAGAAGTAAATGGTTACAGGGAAAATGATTTTGAAAATTTCAGAGAAATGAAAAAAATCCATCAATCAATGATACACCAGGCACATTTGGGCATTACACACTAGCTTTTAAGTGAAAACATTGTGCAATTTGAAAGATGTTCCTTTGTAAATTTAAGTCCAATCTTCCTGCGGCTACAAATTTGGTCACGATTTTTTACATTTTCGAAATCAGACGTATGTGAGGTTGATACTGACTGATGTGAGTCTTAGACCGCGAGTTTACTTTCCCTTCCTGGGCAACAATTTGGCAAAACAAGTCACGCCCAGACGATCGTAAATATTTTGTTCCGCCCGAGCTTACATCTTATTGTCCATGTACTTGAAACAATGTTGCGTCACGTACAGACTCCTCTGACCCATGCTATCCGATATTGAGACTAACGAGCCTAAATAAAATTACTACCAAGTGCACTGGATGAAAGCCTGTAAGAGTCTTCCTATAGAGAGATATATAAATACCAACACGTCGACATCGAAAAGAGAGCAGTGAAAATGTAATACGCCCTTTTTCTTTGCTTGATACAATTATCTGATTATCCTTTATTAATGTTCTTGTTAATTGTCCCATGCACTTGCAGCCACTGAATAGTGAATAATAAATTTTTCCTTGTATCAACTAAAAATTAAATAAAAATAATGGAAATACATATTGTTTTATTGTTTGCGGAATGATGCACATCCATAAAAGGATCGAAAAGGAAAGGGAACAGGGAAGAAACAGACCCTGTTCTAATAATGCTAAATAGCGTGCTGTGATGCACGATGATTCATCAATCATAAAAATTCAGACATCCTAATTCAGTACGAAAGCCTTCTTATTATATGAAAGGGTCTTCTCTGTAGATGCTGCTATTATTACTCTTTTCAATATTTAGAACTAGGACGCAATAAACGGCAATATTGCACAAGGAAGAAGTCAAAATAACATCTTCTGTAAGTAAGCAATTGTGGACAACCATGTAATAACTGTGAAAACTGTGGATGGAGATTAACTGCAATTACCAGATATTTCCAAAGAAAGGTAATTTGATCGTAAATGCATGTGCGTCTATAAAAGAGCTACATGAAATGAGCCACTGACTAGATGCCAGTCAGTAATAACGATTTATCGTGCTTGAACTTTATGCACATACAGTCAACAACAAAAGCAACAAAATAGGTAACAGATAAGTATGAAATATCGTTAATTTTAATAATTACATGTATGTTTGCACAGAATTTTACATTCTCTTGTGTAATACTTTTTTAATTTGGAAAACCAATGAAAACACTAGTCCTCGCTAGCCCCAACTTAGCATAATATAGACGATTCAACTAGTTCATCCATGAATGTATTTTCAGAATATAACCGAGAAATGCTTTAGGAATAAATACTTATATGTACACTAATTAAAGAAAATAAATATAATTCAGTAAGCAATAATTATTTATATGTTGGTATCTGTTATTAGTTATTAATACCCTACTTACTTACCCTCCATTATATGTTAATTTAGCCACACCGCGCACCTACCTTCCCTATCCTTCCTATGTGATTTTCTTTATTTAGGGGTCGCCCCCCAAATAGCCTGGATAGGCTCCTGTTTAATTATTACCAATATAACTTATTAATTTACAATTGTTGCACTTAGTCTTAATTTTAAAACTTTTCTAAGATTTTAATTTTTTGGTAGATTATGTGGACGGAAGTGTAATAAATAAATCAGACCTGGATACTGGGGTGTGTGGTAGCTTAGGTACTAAAATTACCTGTGGCACCTACAACCGGCAATCTTATAGACGCAGATATTAATCTGTGGCCGAAATGTATGTAGTTGAGAGTTAAAAGAGTCACCGTTAATAAGCAGAGAATAGAATTAGAGAACAGAGAGCATAGATAATTATTTTATTGACTCTGAGGAATACATCCGCTCTGCTCATAGAGTGTCACGTCTAATTATCTCATAGGTCTGCAAAACAATCGTTCCTTGCAGTAATAGCAGTACCAGTAGAATATTGTGCGTACATGGTAGAGACATGGGTAGGCTTCACAAAAATTCATTTTGATTTGGCAGTCAGGAGACAACAATGAGAAATAAATACTGGCATCCGTAAGTGCTAGAGACGTGCGAGGATTTATGAGATTTGAATCTGCAATCTCTCTACGGTAATAGCGTCGCACACCCATCTCAGCTCCTTTGATTTGACTTGTGTAAGACTTTTGACTCAAAATGATTGTGCATGCCTTATTAAGCTTATTGTTCATTCACAAGAAAGTCATACACTCACTGGCTCTTATATTAATAAATATTATTATCTTTATTGTGTACAATTAGATTATTCAACTATTCTCTGACTTTCCTGGTCTTTATTGTCGCAGCACAATGTAATTCATCGTTGCATGTGAATACGTGCAGAAGCACTCTTCTTATCCTCATGGCTTTCCAACCATTCCAACAACCATTTGCTCAAAATCTTTCGAACCTTGCTACTGCTGTACATATATTACAATTCTGTGTCTGTTTGTGTGTGCGCATGATGGACGATTTCTAATTAGCCGCAACTGCACCATGACGAATATGTAATAAAATAAGTAGTTACACAGGCAGATATGCGTTTACATTACTGACAATTTGACTTT
Source organism: Plutomurus gul (assembly GCA_019776185.1). NCBI lineage: Eukaryota > Metazoa > Arthropoda > Collembola > Entomobryomorpha > Tomoceridae > Plutomurus > Plutomurus gul. Next base: position 6,482 of record JABASC010005106.1, read on the forward strand.
TGGCTGTTGTCACTGCCGAAACGAAATCTGTCGTAAATGAATTCTACTAGTATGCTTGTTAAATCTTTGAAATTATAATCTGGCTACATATCCACAGTTAAGTATATAAACTTGCTTGCATTTACTAATCTCCGCACAATAGTAATCAACAGTCACAGGCAAATATTTCCACATCTTCTGCGACAAACAGCAACAGGTGTATTGCATTTTTCAGAAAGACTTATTTTTATAATCATGTACTGACTGAGTTCATCTTGCTGCATTTTAGAACCACAAAAGGAGATCGTATAACTTGAATTGGCGTGAATAATGGCATAAAATACCGTCTAACTGTAATAAATCATGAGTATAAATATTATTACAAAATGCTAATAGGCATTTCTAATATGAAACAACCTTTAATTGATAATTAATAACTACCTGGTCACAGCACAAAGTTAGCCCTAAAATGGCTCCTAATAGGTAATCGAGTTGCATTCCTAAGAGACCTTATTTGGCACAGAAATATGCACGTCTGCTAAACCTTGGTCAGCCTTGTGTTGTTGAACGGTGCTGATGCGGTCGCTTGTGAGTTCTCCTCCTGAGACTCCACATTCTATCCTGTTGCCGTCGTTCCTTGTCTTAAGCCACTGTTCTGCACGTAATGGTTGCTTAATTTTGCAAACGGAATGCTAAATAGATTTCTGTATCTAATTACTAAGAGAGGATAACATTGAGTGTGTTTACAAACAACTCTCCACAAATAAATCTTCCTCCTCATCACACATAAATAAATATACATACACCTTGTCATGAAAAAGGTACATTGCTCTGTTGCATTTGAACAACGATTCCATCACGAAGATATGTCACGGATACAGAACCCAAACACCTAATAAGTGATTGTAATGTTGTTGCGGTGTCCTAACAATAGAAAACATTTTGCAGTTGTAGCAGTCAATTGTTAACTGCAGTATTAAATGTGACATTAGGAGAGTGCGCCGTACACCCATCGATTCAACCATATATGTATGCAAGCGCGTGAAAGTGACAGTGTTCTCAAAATTGCCATGTATTTACATTAGCAATGAGTCTGTGTCATTGCTACCATGCAACAATCTATTACGGCACAGAAATATTACCTAGAAACTATAAATGTATTACATTGCCACTTGTTTGAATTTGCATTCGAATTCGAGTGAATGATCTTGCTGAACATCTCCGTTCAAGGCACAATTCTATTATTTTTTAAATCTCACTCATCTACTGCATTTAAATTCTCAAACCACTAGATTTTTAAGCATAGCGGATGTATACATTTAACAATATGTGATAATACATGTAATAATATTTAAATTAGCACGGATTTTTTCAAAAAAATTGGCATTTCAAGATTCATATGATGTATGTGATGTATCTAATCGCTAAGCTGTACTGTTCGTTGTTAGTGTTTGAAGCGTGGACTTACATTTAAATATGTAGGTCTCACTTTTTAATGTGAATGGTGTTTCGGATCACGCTACAGTGTTAAAGCGAATTACGTAATCAGCGTAATACTATAGGTACTGGCAATAGTTTACATGGAACACGGATCCAGATGAAGCATAATGATAAGCAGTGCGACCGGAAGAAAACGCGTACCTTGACACGGTGTTATATAAACAAGTCAACTTGACATTCATTTCCAGCAGAATTGATAAGGATGAGAATGAGACTAGTGGAAACCACGAATGCTTTGCTCACTGCCTGTTTGTCTGTGTGTGGGATACCTACAGAGGTTAGCGTAAGTCTACAGTAACCACAAGTGACTGTACCTTTGTGCGTTATTATTTATTAGCTTACTCTGTTGTTTCAAAACTGAAGTATTTATCTATTACAATTATCAACAGCTCTATAGCAGCCCACACATTGGAAAAGATATAGAGAAAAAACCATACGAGAATAGTGCAGATGGTTGTGAGAACAATCTTTCACCTTCACGATTCAAATAAAAAACTATCACAATAAACGATTGAAAATGTAGCCTATACCTTGCCCTTCAGCTAACTTAAACTTGAAATTATTCTGTGCCTCTGTGTACTGAAGCGAATGTAGGCAGCGAAAAGGACAACATTCACATGATATCACCGTAAACAAGTAATAATAGATTGCAAGTGATAACAAGTGTGTACGTGTTAACGTTTTGAGCATCATTTGAGGTGTTTATTATGATTGTTGAATGAATCGAATGGATGAGACGGGATATTATGATAATATAGGGAATCTTTAGATAAAATGGACGATGTACTGCTTGTTGCACTATAGAGCTAAGTACGTGCAGGGAAATAAACGAGTTAAAAATTCCTCTAAAAATCTATACAGCTTCCGGGCATGCCGTCAAAATATGAGGTTTCTGACTTTTCAGTGAAAGATCTTCGACCCTGGAGTTTCCTGACTTCGCCTACATTGTAACAGGCAATATTACGGACTCTGACTGGACTGAAACGGACTAAGTAGCCTGTGATGTGATTGTGACGTTGTGCTAACAAAATAGAGGTTCTACGTGTATTTTTCTTTTAATACGAGTGATCTCACCTTCTCGGAATTTTTACTCTCAATCTTCTCACCGGCACAAATTCTCAGCAATGCACATTTGCAGCCTGTAGCAAACTCTCAAACCAGAAATCATGAGACATTATGAACGGGTGAGAATTTAAAACATTGTGAGAGCAGCGTAGGATACGCAGGCAGTGCGTCCAGTAGTCTGGAGAATATTCATTCTGGTTTATCAAAAAGGTGAAAATGTAATACTGCCAATAAAACATTTGGTTCAGGTTGTCTCACTCAGTGAACCCTGCTCCATTATAGTATCCCTATCCTGATCATACTGTGCACACCGGGAAAAATTGGTATGCGTATTTTTCATGATTGTCGCTAACTCAATTTACTTCAACAGAATTCCTAATGTAATAAAGATAATTATATCCTCCGGTATACATTTTTTAATACATTTTTTAGTCCTTAATGAATCACCTACGGATATCAATATCAGACACGCATGCAGCGACAACATTGGATTCTTAAGCCGACAAATCTGATTCATGATAGTGTGTATATCATGACTATGACCATAATATATATTATTATAATATAGATAGATGCATTACAGTTTAATATTTGGATTAAGTACAGTGTTCATTACCTGTCCATGATGCACAAGAGGCGGAGATTTTCTTCAAAGAAAACAGATTCAGTTACTTCAAGCTTCGTAGTGTGGTGTACACTTAAATGGACGATCGAGTCAGAGCAGCGACACACGATGAGTTGCTACTGACCATTCATCGTTAAATGTCAAATGCTGTCTGAATATTCAGCAGTACAAAATCGAAGCAAATAACAAAAATGATTCCAAGAAATGTAAGAGCTTTGATTTCGAGACTACACAGGTCATTAGAATAATTGCAATTAGCGAGTGTATATTTCGATCACTTTTACTTTTATTGCAAAACACGAAACACCTTCATACAAACTGACGAATAAAAAAATGCTTGATAGTTTTATGTATCGATTGTAAGGGTTTTTCGCCCACACTCTTTGTCTACGTAAGGACAGGTCTCACACGTTACAACAATATGAGACATATCCTGCACTTCTTGCTCGGAGATTAGCAGAGTCTTGCAAAAATCTCTTCAATTTTCATAGAAAATGTAGTCTAGTGATAGGATTGTAGGAAATATTACAAATTGATGAAATAAAAATGGAAAGAATAGTTCAGTAGTTACACATTAAGAGAACTATTGTATGGAGAGGGTAACGCGAGACTAACGGGGAGAGTGCGAGTGTGAGGGCAGCAGGCACTGTTGGTGAGTACCTAATAAAAATTGCAGCAACAGGGTGTGTGTGTGTGTGTGTAACAAGGCAAAGAGGCAAGTTGAAGATGAGAGCAGCACTGTTTACTCTCACTGCTACGAATTCCAGCTTGTCTTGTGAGAAAGTGATGAGACGCAAGAAATGAGCTGGGGATTAGGTATTCAATCTACCTTTTATTAGTTGCTGTGGATAACCATTGCATCTTAATGTGTCTTACATTATGTGTGTGCATATACGTGGGTACTTCTTGTGTGCAAAGGTATTTACTCAGCTTCTACTGCATCATCATGTGTTGTGGCTATGAAAGCAAAACGAAGGTGAACTGTCAATCTTCACTAGATTATGTGCATAATGTGCAAGTAGATGCAACAGCTACCACTGTGTCTCTTAATACGCAAATATTCGTAATAGTACCTACGTGCACGTATTGGTAAGTGTC